>JAJHSJ010000001.1:57846510-58075572 GCA_021015155.1 Magnolia officinalis
GAGATGGGAGGGACCCCGCCACTATGGGTCCCTCTAGCTTACAATCACATACATCAAGATGGGTCCCACCATTTGTGGGCCCTCTAATCATCAAAATGACACAAAAATCACCCACCTTAAGATCTCGGACTCTTCCTTCCACTGATGCGATCTAGAGCTCCAATGGATAGACTTCAACGAATGAGATTGGACTTGGATGGTGGAGATGAAAGGTAAGAAGGTGGGCCACACTAGCTTCTTCATGGAAGTTTGAGAAGCTTGGACGTTGGGGCTTGGATTGCTTGGGAGAATGAGAGAGAGAGAGAGAGAAAGAGAGAGAGAGAGAGAGAGGTGATGGAGAGAAGTGATGGGAGAGAGGGATGGTAAGTCATGGGAGGGTGTACTTTGTTGTAGAAGGACAGTTGACTTTAGGGAGGGGTGTTGGTATTTGGGGATGGGATGTTTACTTGACATGTGAGGTGATTGATGGGACATTAGGTAGAGATTCTCTTGGGCTGTGCAATGCGTGGCGTTTTCCTCGAACTGAACTCGGACCCACATCTCCTTGCCCGGGTATCACCTCGGCGCGCGAGACGCGACGTCGGAACCACGGTGTCACGCCCCAAACTCGGAAAACGGGCTCACAAAATTCCCGATCGCCGAATCTTGCGCCGACAGCCTCCGTAATACCCCATTCTCGGCTCCTAGCACCCATACGCCAGATTCCGATCCTGAGATCCTACAAGGAGGATTTTCAGTATGATTTTTTTTTTTTTTTTTTTTTTTTGTAATGGAGCATAACCACAAGCATAACCAAGTCACAAAACAACAATACCACATATCCACTATATCAAAAACTTTTAAGTACAATGCGGGAAGGAAAATACAAGATGATAAAAGGCTCCAAAATGATCTGATCCGCACTCCTGCCTCAGCGCTGCTGCTGTCCAACGCTACCTGCACGCAACGGTCGTGCATAAGCTTACAAAAGCTTAGAGGGTAGTGTAAGTGTGTGCACAAGGCAAATGCCAAATATACAATATCAGAGTAATGCGGAAATATACGGTAAGTCCATGAATGCTATCAGCTGTACCAAAGCTATATAATGCAAGGCATGAATGCTATAGGCCATACCAAGGCCATGCGATGCGAGGCCTATGTAGCCAAATGTCATATGCGAGATGCAATACAAGCATGTCAGTACTCATCAAGTACACATATCAGTACAATTCCTCTCTAGATATCACTGGGGTCTAATACACCTCACACTGACTGCCTCCTCCCTAGCTGCACAGTCAAGCAAGTGGAAGAGACCACACTATCCACCTGACCAGTAGTCTGTCAATACCTACCCGGCTCGTCGATAGCGGACACATTTGTGAGATGGTCAAACTCAGCCCAGCTTATAGCCCCCTCACTCAGGCGGATAAGGCCACGCCCCCTTCCAACCGACCACGAAACAGTGGGAGACGCGGCCTACTGGTATTCGGCACTCGGGCGCTCGTGTATCCACTCGGTCTAGACGTTGGAGCATCTCCTGGTACCAAAAAGGTTCTGGGACTTTCACCCAAGGACATCCTAAGTGCCCACAGTGCTAGAACAAAGTATTTTCAGTATTCGATACGGCCATCCACGATGTGCCTGTGAAGACACGACCCTGATGTCACTAAGGCGTGCAGTGATCAAGTCACACATATGCGAGATGCATGAGTCACACCGTACAATCATGTGAAAATCTCATGCATATCACGCGCCCATGTGGGGCACTCCGTCTCATAAGGAGTCCCGTAAATGCCTTAGCCCAACGGCTTATGATATGATCAAACATTCCTCATATCAAGCATACATATGATGCGTATGCGCATGAATTATGGAAGTGTACTAAGCATGTTATAAAGTAATGAACTATCCTTACCCGAAGATGGGCCTAGACGGCCTACACATAACCAGTATGGGCCTATCAATGGGTCCAAGGGAGAGTTATAATGCGGACATTTAAAAAAACTATACTTGCAATGTGGACGTCAACCAACATTGCTCCTAAGGCATGGCCCCCCATAAAATCATTCCCAAATATGGAGGAATTACACATTGCAATGGACCCTGGATGGACATCAATCATCCCATTGGGCCTTAAATACATCAAATGGGCCATATCAATGGGGCCTTATATTCATCAAGTGGGCCTCATCATTGGGCCGTACCAATGGGCCTTATGTACATTGCAATGGGCCATAACCCATAGGCCTCTAATACATTAAGACGGCCTAATCATATGGGCATTATATGTATACAAAGGTGGGCCTCAACAATGGCCACAATTACATCAATATGGGCCTCCTCATATGGGCCTAATGAATGCCAAGGTGGGCCTTAAAAATGGCCACCAATACATACATACATGTATATATACATATCTATGAATCATGCCAAAGGATCAACCGATCCTCACTTTAAATGATAGTGGTGGGACCCACTTAAACCATGGATCGACTCATTCTTTAGCTCATACTATAAAATGGGCTTTTAAAATGGATGGACAGGTTGGATGCAACACATGCATCATGGTAGGGGCCCACATAGATGGGCAGCATGGAGAGAACACATGCATCAAGGGTCCCACCGTCCAGCACTGGACGGCGTGGTGAAAACACATACACTGTGGTCGTTCCCACCGTCACCGTCCACAGCCGTGGACGGTGTTTGTAAAACACATGCATCAATGGTGGGTTCCACATGGGGCCCACCATAACGTTTGTTTGCAATCCAACCCGTTGATCAGGTCACACGGTCCCTGAATGAATGAGAAAAATAAATTTCATATTGATTCAAAACTTATGTGGTGACCCAAAAGGGTTTCAATGGCAGCCACTCAATCACACTGTTTCCAATGATGTGGGCCACCTGAGCGTTGGATGTGGATGAAATTTGGAGGGGGCCTACTTCATGGAGTGGTCCACCAAATGGACGGTGTGGATATCATAAATACATCATGGTGGGGCCCACAGCTGGGGGCCGTGGGACCTGCCGTCCCCCCGCCAGCCAGCAGCAGGCGCTGCCTACGGTTCTGACAGCAGCAGCGTCTGTTGTATGTTTTATTTATTTTTTATTTTTTTTTTGAAACCTGTTTCTCTGAGGTTTTCACGTGTGAGGCCGGAATCGGAAGCATCCGCCCCACCCAGCGGGTCCTATACTCCATAAGCAATCCATCAAGCCCAATATTGGGCATCTTTCGAAGTGTAGAAGAATTTAAGTGCATTTAAATGGTGAAAAATCACTATTCTCTAAGTTATGGCCCGCCTGAAAGTTGGATCAGATTCATTTTTCGACTCAACACCTAAAATGAGTGGGTAAATAGGATAGACGGCGTGGATTGAGTACATACATCAAGGTGGGGTCTATATGGGTGGCCCACCCTAAAATGCCTTAAACCAAGCTCATATTTGTGTTTCCATTCAACGTCCAGCATCCCTGGACGCTGGACGGTCTTGGCTTAATACATGCATGAGGTGGACCTTGCTTCAATGGGCCACCAAATGGATGCGTGGTATGAATAAAACATTCATTAAGGTGGGGTCCATCCAAGTGGGCCACACACTACATCATCAATCATGAATAAAAGAAAGAGAGGAAACAAAGAGAGGAGGGAGAGATCGAGTGATGGAGGGACCCCGGCACTATGGGCCCTCCCTTTCAAGTATTAATCATACATCGAGTGGGTCCCATTATACGTGGGCCCATCAAACCGAAAATCAACGGTGGAGATCCTTTCTCCACCAAAATGTAAGGTCTAGATGACCCTATCCATACATGAAAATAAACGTCATGATGGGGTCCATGGAGAATGGCCCCATCATGGATGATCATGAGAATCAAGATGGGCCATCGGCTATATCTTAGGGTCCAAAGTGAGATCCACACCATGATCGGTAGGCCTCACTTTGCCCATCATAAAGAAATGTGAAAACTAGCCTATAGGAGCACCCACCTTTCGATCTAATCGGTCCGTTGGAACGCCTATCTTCTTGTGCTCCTCTTTGATGGTGGAAGATGAGAAATGGATGGCTACGATGAGAGATCTTGGGATGGAAAGGTGGGCCTCACACATGCACTTTTCTCTCCATGGGAAGAGCATGGACGTGGGTGCTCTTGCTTGGAATTGTGAAGGAAAAGAGAGAGAGAGGTGTGGTGGTTGTAAGAGAAGTGATGGGGAGATGGGTGATGATGTGAGTGATGGATTGGTTGACTTTTGGGTTTGCTTAACTTGTGGAGAAAGAAAGCATGGGGGTGCTTGTACTTGACATGAGGGGTGATTGATGGGATTAATTGATTGATTGATGGGACATGTTGTAGAGATTCTCTCGGGATCGTAAAAGTGCGGCATTTCTTCGAAATAAATGTCGGCCCGCATCTTCTGGTCAAGGTATCGGATCAGTGCGCGTGTTACGGCGTGGGAACCGCAGCGACGGTGCGGTCGTAATGATACAGGTCTCGAATTAAGCCGACTCGATTCTATAGGATACGACTTAGGGTCGATCGCAAACATCGGTTATCAATCGCGGATTACCGGACTTCAACGGAAAGGATCACGGGATTCGATAGAACAGTATGAACTAGGATACAGGTCTTACACACGGCGACTGTGCGGTCGCAAGGGTACAAGTTTCGGGTTGAGCCGACTCTGTAATACTGGATATGACTCAAGGTTGCTTGCTAATTCCGATAACAGATCGCGAGTTGTCAAAATTTGACCAGGAGGACTGTGAAAGTCTATGAAATGGTACAGGCTAGGGTACGGGTCTTACAAGTCACTTCAGGAGTACTGAGTAGAGGCAGCATTCGTGGAGCAGTCAGACTAGAAGATTGGTTTCGACGGTGGATTACGCTTTAGAGGCCGATTGTGTGTCCCGGAAGTGCCTGAATTGCATCGTGATCTTATGACTGAGGCACACCGATCGAGACTTACCATCCACTCGGGCTCCACGAAGATGTATAGAGATTGAGGGGCAGTATTTTTGGTCAGGGATGAAACACCAGATTGTTAGCTTCGTGGCCGAGTGTGACACTTGCCAGCGTGTCAAGGCCGATCACCAGAGACCCCTTGGTCCCTTGCAGCCGTTGAACGTTTCGGTTTCGAAGTGGGAGCATGTGTCGACAGATTTCATCATGGTTTTGTCAAGGACTCAGCGCGGTCACGATGCCATCTGGGTTGTCGTTGATCATCTGACGAAGTTAGCACATTTCATTCTGATGCGTGCTTCCTGGACTATGGATCGGTTGGCGAGGATCTTCATTGAGGAGATAGTGAGACTGCATGACATTCCGGTTTCGATCGTATCTGACCGAGACCCTAGATTTATGTCTCAATTTTGGAGGAATTTCCAGCAGGCGATGGGGTCCACTTGCATCTCAGTACCGCTTATCATCCGCAGATGGATGGGTAAACCGAAAGGGTCAATCAGATCATTGAGGATATGCTCAGAGCATGTGTAATTGACTTTGCAAGTAGTTGGGATGAGCATTTGGGCCTTGCCGAGTTTACGTACAACAACAATTATCAGGCGACAATCGGCTTGGCTCCTTTTGAGGCACTGTATGGTAGAGCTCCTACCTGTTGGACCGAGGTTGGAGAGTGTCATCTCTTAGGTCTCGAGCTTGTGCAGTAGACATCAGAGATTGTGGATATTATCAGGTACAGGATGTGCACAACTCAGAGCCGACAGAAGAGTTTTGCTGATCGTCGGCGTCAACCCCTCGAGTTTACAGTTAGGGACATGGTATATCTTAAGGTCTTGCCTATGAAGGGCATGGTTCGATTTGGAGCGAAGGGTAAGCTTGCCCTGAGATTTATTGGACCTTTCGAGATTACCAAGCGCGTGGGCGTTGTGGCCTGCAAGATTGCCTTACCTTCAGAGTTGTACGGGATCCACGATGTGTTCCATGTATCTATGTTGCTGAAGTGCGGGTCGTACATGATTCCAATGATTGATTGACAGCCCCTTGAGGTCCATGAGGATGCTTCCTATATTGAGTAGTCGATTCGTATCCTTGATAAGAAGGAGCAGGTTCTCAGGACCAAGGTCATTCCCCTGGTGAAGGTAAAGTGGGGTCATCATTCGGAGGCTGAGGCGTCTTGGAACGCGAAGCCGAAATTCGAGAGCATTATCCCAATTTATTTGATGCTTGATTGTTATATGATTCTATGTATTGCCTTCTCTTATGATTGTTGATTGTTATGGTGTTTCTGCATTTCCATTTTGCCCTGGATTTGGTAAATTTCAAGGACAAAATTTCTTTGTTGGTGGGGAGAGTTGTAAGACCATTACTGAAGAGGAGCGAGGAGCGTGCCGTGGACCTTTGGAGTTATTCTTATTTCAGATCTTGTATTTTCCCTTTTCGAGCCATGTACCTTGTATAAAGCTTAAATTCTTAGTTTATTTTGTAATGTTGTTCCTTAGTTATCACTTGTGGTTACTATGTTATGATCTTGGGTATGCTCTTATGAATCGGATTATGTTATAGAAATCCTCCTTTTGGGATCCCAGGATCGGAACCTGGTGAATGGTTGCCAGGAGCCGAGAATGGGGTACTACGGAGGCTGTCAGCGCTGGAATCGGCTATCGGGATTCTTGTGAGTTTCGGTCACCGAATCTGGGGCGTGACATACAGACTCCCACTGCCTCCACGTTTACTTTAATACCATTGCTTACGTATATTAAGTGTTACGCATCAGTTGGTAGCCTGCTTTGTAGCAAGTAATGCACAGAAGTATATATGTGAATAGTTGTTCTCGAATCTGTAAGTGTTATGTTGTATTTCTAGCACCCGGTATTGTCAAATTTTGTTGTGCCAAATCACTTGGAGTCAGTATCTTGTTACGATAAGATGGAAAGTTCACCTTCAAGATCACCATCATCAACTCTGATACATTTTCAAATTGAAGAACTTTGCCAAAGATCCAACATAAGCTCAAGTACAAGAACACAAAGTCTAACTCAACCTCGAAGCTCAAGTTCAAGTTCATTACCTCTAGCTCAAGTCTCAAGTACTCAAGCTCATATTTCAAGATCGCTGCCTCAAGCTTAAGATCACAAGCTCAAGCTCAAGCTCAAGAATACGAGGTTTACCTTCATGTGCTTCAATATAAACGATCTACTGAAGCGATCGATGTTTCAATATTTCATACTCACATTTAAGGTATGGATGACCTTAAATTAACCATATGTTAGGTCATCTTAATTGCATATTGAATTTGGGTGAATGTATAAGTTTATTGGCTTTTCTTCGACTAGTCCTAGTCATTGTTTGACTAGTCCAGGCACTGGCTCGACCAGTCCAAGAAGTTTCTCGACCAGTCCAAGATTTGTTGAGAATTTTTAGGAATTTTTTGTTGTGGCTCGACCAGTCGTGCACACTGCTCGACCAGTCAAGTGAATAGTCTCGACTAGTCGAACAGGGTTTGACTCGAACTCCAGCAAGGAGATTTTTACCCACTCAATCAGTCGAGCAGGCCACTTGACCAGTTGAGTAACGGGTTTATCTTATCGCGCCAGAATTTTTGAAAATTGGCTGCTGCTTCGACGAGTCGAACTGAACCTTAGACCAGTCGAGGGAACAAAATTTCTTCCCATAAATAGAGGACATTTCTCAGAATTATTCATTCATTTCAAGCCTAATCAAGCCATCATTCTGAGAGATAAGTTTCTACTATTGTGAAGCTATTGCTTATTAATTTAGATTCTTGTTATAGCTTTTTTGTATTTGATTTTGAGATCTCTTTATTCAATTCTATTCTATTAAAAAGGGAATTTTGATTTACCCTTTTGAGATTAAAATCAAATCAAGCTAGCCCTAGGTTAATTTAATTTAAAAATCATTTAGACTTAGAACCCTTTAATTTGTGAGATTGGACATTGAACATCTATGTCTACATCGAATTGGTTCTACCGAGCTACATCGGAAGAAGAATCTTCAGATAAGTACAATTTCATTTTTTGCATTTTTGGTTATGAGATTCAGCCAGGAAAAACTCATTGTGGGGTTTTTGTGATTGTGTAAGCCCATTTGAAAAACACAATTGTGAAGGTTTTGAGATGAACCTTGGAAAACCTTATTTCTTAGTGAAAGCCAATATCCCGTGGGTGTGGATATTGGGAGTGGAGTAGTTGTGTATCTGTTTGCAAAAAGTTGGTGTACACACACGAACCACTATAATTCTCAGAGTTTGGATGATGATTGTGATGTATGTGTAGTGCTTAATGTTGTAATTTTCTTTATGCGCTTGTGGTGAATGTTGTAATAATTTAGTTTATTTCCTTCACCTCATTCTCAGTTTGAGTTTTTGATACTTACCAACGTTCTAGACATCAGGTTATCCTACCATAAACCTTGGTTTTTAGTGAAAGGTTGTCCTTAGAACTCTATTTGTATCAACCTCTCAAGACTAGTGAATTTGAGGAGTGCTATTTAATTGTGCTATCTGTCTTTGTATTCTGCATTTATTTTTTATTTGGCATAGTCTTATTCACCCTCCCCCCCTCTAGGACTTAGAGCTTGGCCTTTTCAAGTGGTATCAGAGACTAATAGCTCATTTATTTGGATTTAATTCCTGAGCTAAGCGATCTCGAGCTTTTAATATATCAAAATTTGATAGCCTATCTATTACTAGGCCTCCACCTTTTGATGGCTCCAATTATGCTTATTAGAAAGACATGATGAGGATCTTTTTGAGGTTCATCTATGAGAGTGTGTGACAAGCCACAATGACTAGATGGAACCCACCCATGTTTGAAGTTCTAGGCACTAATGGAACTAAGTCTGCTAAAGTTATACCTTATTATTCATGGACCACTCTTCAGAAAAATGAGAGTAGTGTCAATGCCAAAGTTTTAAATGCAATCACTTGCACACTATCACCAGATGAATTCAAAAGAATTATATCTTGTGATACTACAAAGCAAGCCTGGGATATCTTATAAATGACACACAAGGGTACGACTATTGTAAAAAATTTAAAACTTCAAATCCTCACCACTAGGTTTGAGGAAATACGTATGGAAGAAAGTGAAACATTCATGGACTTCTATACTAAATTGAATGACATAGTCAACTCAATGTGGGGTCTTGGAGATAGCATCCCAGAAAGTAAAGTTTGTGCAAAGATACTGCACTCATTGCCTGAAAGGTTCAATTCTAAGGTGAATGTCATTCAGGAACTTCGTGACACGGATAATATGAGGGTTGAAGAGCTTGTTGGTTCTTTACAAACCTACGAGTTGAATTTTAAGGCTCCTAAAGGTATGTCCATAGCCCTTAAGTCATCTAAATGTATTTCTCGAGATAATTCTAGTAATTCTGATTGTGAAAATTCAGAGGATGATATGACACTATTAGTTAAGAAGTTTTATAAGATTTTCAAAAGTAAAAAGAGAGTTGATTTTCAAAAACCCTCTAAGAAGAAAAAGAGTAAATCTAAAAATTGAAAATCTCTTAAAGACAGTCAATGCTTCAACTGCCGTGAATACGGGCATTTGGCAAACAAATGTCCAAAGAAGGACAAATCATAGAAGAAAGGTATGTTGGCCAAATGGGATGAATCGTCTTGCTCGAAAGCTTCTTATGAGTCAGATGATTCAAAACCCGAATCTACTAATGAGGTCAAGGCCTTAATGACTCTAGCCAAAGTCACTTCCATAGATAGTTGTGATTCAACTTTTGATGAAAATTTGAGTGACCCTGAAAACGATGAAGATTTACAAGATGCCTATAATGCCCTATACATGGAAAGTTGTAAGATAGTCGTAAAACTTAAAATTCAAAAAGAAAAGTTTTTAAAGTTAAAAGAGGATTTTGAAAACTTAGTTTTTGCAAAATCATATCTTTTTGATTATTTTGAAAATACTAAATGTGATTTAGATTTCAAAACGTCCCAAGTTAAAAATCTAAAATTAAAAAATGAAAAATAAAAACTAAAAGTCTCTTCTCTCTTGAGTTCAAAGGATACTTGTAGGTATGCCCAGGGTGATCCTAAACTAGAAAAATTGCTAATCGGATCAAGGAAATGTGGAGATAGATCTGGTCTGGGCTATGATAAAAATATGCCGCTAAAAATTAAGATTACTCCTCCTAAGTTTGTTAAAGGAGAGTCCTCCAACTCAAAAGGGAAAAGTCTAAATCAAAATGGTTTTAAAAATCCTAAAAATTTTCAAACTACCAAACTTAATGTTAACCATATCAATCATAGAAATCAGAATTATAACCCCTTAGCTGAGAAGATTGTGGATTTACTCAAGGAGCTTCTGAAATCTAACTCGAATGGTAGAACTTATAACAACTACAAGCGTAGAAAAACCAACAGTGCTCCAAAACCCAAAATGGTAATGAAATGAGTCCCTAAAGTTACTTGTCTGGTTGTCCACACTGCTTTCAAGGCTTCGAGTCAATCAAAATGGTACCTAGATAGTGGTTGCTCTGGACACATAACAGGTGACAAAGATTTGTTCACCAACTTCAAAGATATGACTGATGGTTCAGTCACATTTGGTGATGGTAGCAACTGCAGAATAATTGGCCAAGGTACGGTTCAACTTTTCAATCTTCCTCCTTCTGAGAATGTTTTGTTTATAGAAGGTCTTAAACATAATCTCTTAAGCATTTCTCAAATATGCGATAATAAACATAGCGTTAAATTCACTAACCAAGTATGTGAGATTTCTAATGAGAAAGGTTCTGTGATATTAACTAGTCGTAGAACATCTGAGAATTGTTATATAGTTAGTGACTCAAGCTCATCTAAATTATCGTGTTACATGGCCCAAACCAATGAGACTGAATTATGGCATAAACGCCTTGGGCATGTACACTATCGAAATCTATATAGACTGAGCATATGCGAGTTAATAAGAGGTTTACCCAAATTAAAGAAACTTGACAAAATTTGTGGCGAATGTCAAATTGGAAAACAAATTAGGAGTAGTCACAAGAAAGTGAACTCCAATGCCACATCTAAACCCCTTGAACTCCTTCACATGGATCTCGTTGGACCTACCAGAATGGAGAGTTGAGGTGGAAAGAAATATTTTCTGTAGCGATCACGGGATATCGTATGAATTTACCAGATATACATGGGTAGCTTTCATGAGAGAGAAGTCTGAAACTCTCGATGAAGTGAAAAGGATACTCAAGCGTATCCAAACTAAGAAGGAATTAAATGTTTCAAAAATCCGAAGTGACCATGGATCGGAATTTGATAATAGCAATTTTGAGAAGTTCTGTAGCGATCACGGGATATCGCATGAATTTTCTGCACGTAAGACACCTCAACAAAATGGGGTTGTTGAAAGGAAAAACCGTGTGCTTCAAGAAATGGACAATGTTATGTTAAATAGCATGAAATTACCTAAAAATCTATGGGCTGAAGCTGTGAACACTGCATGATATGTAATAAACCATGTTTATACTAGAAAATTAAATGATAAGATTGCATATGAACTGTGGTTCAATAAGAAGCCCATAGTCAAATAGCATGAAAAACCGTGTGCTTCAAGAAATGGCCGATGTTATGTTAAATAGCATGAAATTACCTAAAAATCTATGGGCTGAAGCTGTGAACACTGCATGATATATAATAAACCATGTTTATACTAGAAAATTAAATGATAAGACTACATATGAACTGTGGTTCAATAAGAAGCCCACAGTCAAATACTTTCCAGTTTTTGGCAACAAGTGCTATATTTTGCGTGACCGCGAAAATTTAGGGAAGTTTGACACTTAAAGTGACGAAGGGATTTTTCTAAGGTATGCTCTAAATAGTCGAGCGTATCGAGTTCTTAAAAAGAGAACCAGTGTTATTCAAGAGTCCATTAATGTGGTTATAGAAGATCACCTGAATACACCTGTCTCGAGTTCAGAAGACGATAAAGTCTTTATATTTGATAATCCAAACTCTTCATCCAGTCAAAATGATACTAAATTGCGGTTAGTTAAAGACCATCCAACTGATCAAATTCTTAGGAACCCTCTCACTGGTGTGCACACTTGTAAACAATTAGAAAACATATGTAATTATGTATGCTTCACTTCCCAAATTGAGCCGGCCAATGTAAAAGAAGCACTTACTGATGAAAACTAGATAATAGCCATGCAAGATGAACTAAATCAATTTGTAAGGAATGATGTGTGTTATTTCGTTCCTAGACCTAATGATAAACATATAATTCGAACTAAGAGGATCTTTAAAAATAAATCTGATGAATTAAGAAATATTATAAGAAACAAGGCAAGACTGGTTGTACAAGGGACACTCAGATAGAAGGCATAGATTATGATGAAACTTTTGCCCTAGTAGCTCGTCTTGAATCTATCAGACTATTTATATCCATTACTTGTTTCAAAAAGTTCAAAATCTATCAAATGGATGTCAAGAGTGCTTTCTTAAATGGTGATTTACATGAGGAAGTTTATGTAGAACAACCTAAGGGTTTTGAAGACCCTAAACACACTGATCATGTTTATCACATGAAAAAAGGCACTCTACAGTTTAAAACAAGCTCCCAGGGCATGATATGAGAAGCTGACTAAGTTTTTACTAAGTTATAACTTTATAATGGGGAGTATTGATAAGACACTGTTTGTAAAGACACACAATGATCACATACTCATAGTACATATATATGTTGATGATATTATTTATGGTTCTACATGTTTTAACTTGACTACAGAGTTTGTAGAATTGATGAAGTCCAAGATTGAAATGAGCATGGTTGAAGAACTGAACTGCTTTTTGGGTCTACAAGTGAAACGACTCGAAGACTGGATTTTTATTTCTCAAACCAAGTATGCTCTAAACTTGGTAAAGAAGTTTGGTTTTGAGAGTGGCAAAAACTTTGATACTCCTATGAGTACGACTCTTAATCTCTCTAAGGATGCAACAGGTAAAAGTGTAGATCCTAGGTTGTATCACAGTGTGATTGGTAGCTTATTATATGTAATTACGAGTAGACTTGATATAGTATTCAACATAGGTATCTGTGCTACATATCAATTAGATCCTAAGGAATCTCACCTGATTGCTGTCAAGCGAATTATGAGAATGTCGCAAGCTCGGCCAATCTTGGCCTTTGGTATCCATATGATACTAATGTTCAATTAGTTGGTTATATGGATGTTGACTGGGCTGGTAATATAGATGACCGAAAGTTTACAAGTGGTGGATGTTTTTATGTTGGGAATTGTTTAGTTTTATAGTATAGTAAGAAACAGAGTTTCGTATCGCTATCCACAGTTAAGGCTGAATATATTACAGGTGGAAATGTATGCACTCAGCTTGTGTGGATGAAAAGAATGTTAAATGACTATGGATTTGCGCAAGATACTATGGTACTGTATTGCGATAACTCTAGCGCAATCAATATCTCTAAGAATTCCATCCAGCACTCACGAACCAAGCATATTGACATTAGATATCATTATATTCCTGAATTAGTGGAAGATAAAATTAATAAAATTGAGAATATTTTTTATCTGCACGACAAGTCGAGTACACACTCGACCAGTCGTGGCACGACCGGTCGAGTATGTACTCGACCAATCGAGATGAGCGGTTGGGTTGCTTTTAATGTGAAAAAAATCACTTTTTCTTCACTTTCTTCATCTTCTCCAATAGCCCCTTCTCCGACCGGTCAAACCCATCTCTAAATACTACTCGATTAGAGCATCATTTTCATTTTTCTTTCGGATTTAGGTTCCTTGCATCTCTATTTGCTTGATTTTAAAGTTTATTTCAAGTTTTCTAGTGGTTTCCTTGCATTTTTTGGATAAAATCTGATTTGTGTGAAACCCTTAAATCCTTCTTGTATTCTATTTTTGGTTCTTACAATAGAAGGTAGACTTAAGAAGAAAAAAACTCGTGGTCCTTCTTCTTCCCGTTCCACACCTATTGCGGTGCGTACTCTTTGACCACCCGAAGAGGACCTTGAATATGTGTTGGACATCCATCTTTGCAACATCATTGTTAAACAGGCCGTCAATTCCAACCATTTGGTTTAGTTCAATATCATTCCCCTCCTTATGGCGGTAGGATGGGATACAAATTGAATTGGGGCGGACCCGCATATCGGTCCATTGCACAAGCCATGTTTGCATGTATTAGTGATGTTTCTATTGAAAATTTAACCTTCACTATTATGTTTAGAGAAGGTCCATTTTCAATAGATTGTCACTTAATCTCTAGCTTGATGGATATACCAGTTAATGATGAAGGGATTCCAATAGCCACATTGGCTGAGAGATTGAATGAATCTGAAAAACGTCTTTTAACTAGAAATTTATGCAACATGACCTCGGAATGGAATTCCGGGATTGCGCTTTGTGCCAATCAGATGTTACCCAGATACAGAGTACTTTATCGTATCTTTATTTCTAATGTTTACCCTCTATCTGGTAACAAGGCTGAATTAACTTCTTTCATGGTGCGCATTCTTCATTCTGTTGTTTCTGGTATTCAAGTGTGTCTTCCTTCATTAATTTGTTATATTATAATCCATTTTCGTTCTCACCCGGGGCATAACGATATTCCTTTTGCTTATTTGATCACCACCCTTGCCACTCATTGTCGCGTGGTCATGCCATCTGGAGAAGCTCCTGTTTCCCATATTCCATTCAGCAACTCCAATATCAACAAGATGAAATTAGAGTTAGCTTCTGGTCAAGTTGACAGGTATGCTAGGGAAGTTAGAGAAGAAGTTGGAGAGGAATAGGCACTACCCACTGATGACGTGAATATGGATGATTTGTTTGATGAGTTAGAATCTGATTCTACGGCTGATCCTGATTTTCAGCCATCTGATTTTGATGAGCGGTTGAGAACCTTAGAAGAGAAGGTGGAAGGTCTACATGTATCCCATGAAACTCAATCTAAATATATGTGCAAATACCTTCGTCGCATTAACAAGGGATTACATCAAATTGACTTCTCTATTCCTCCACCGTCTTCTTCTGGTCCTGACTAGTGTTTTTATTTATGTTGAGCATGTATTAAAATCTTAAACTTTACTTTTGTTTGGATGATCCTTGGACATGTTTTTATTTGCTACTTTATGGACATGTTTATACTTGATGATGATATATTTAGGTTGATGCTTGGACATGATGTTATTCTACTAATATTAACTCTCTTAACTCATACTCTTCTCTTACATGTTTACTTCAATCATCTATGAATTTCAGTTACTTTCCTTTGTCATATTGTGACAAAAAGGGGGAGAAATGTGATTGGAATGGTATGGTATATGAGTGGTATATGATGATTTTTGGATGAGGGTTGTAGAGACATATATGTATGGAATGTTTTGTGTGTGCATATTTTTGTTTGGATATGTATAGGTACTCTACAAATCACCTTGCTTAAATTGAGGGGGAGTAGTAGTAACATTGACTTGCAATGTTTGTAAACTGGTGCATGATTCTTTAGTCGGTTTTTGTCACAATTTTGACAAGGGGGAGATTGTAAGTGCTATGTTGTATTTCTAGCACCCAGTATTGTCAAATTTTGTTGTGCCAAACCACTTGGAGTCAGTATCTTGTTATGATAAGATGGAAAGTTCACCTTCAAGATCATCATCGTCAAATCTTCTACATTTTCAAGTTGAAGAACTTTGCTAAAGATCCAACACAAGCTCAAGTACAAGAACATTAAGTCTATCTCAAGCTTAAAGCTCAAGTTCAAGTTCATTACCTCTAGCTTAAGTCTTAAGTACTCAAGCTCATATTTTCAGATCGCTACCTCAAGCTTAAGATCACAAGCTCAAGAATATGAGGTCAAGCTTCATGTGCTTCAATATAAACGATCTATCGAAGCAATCGATGTTTCAATATTTCATACTCACATTTAAGGTATGGATGACCCTATATTGACCATAGGTTAGGTCATCTTAATTGCATATTGAATTTGGGTCAATGTATAAGTTTATGGGCTTTTCTTCGACTAGTACAGACACTGGCTCAACCAGTCCAAGAAGTTTCTCGACTAGTCCAAGATTTGTTGAGAATTTTTGAGAATTTTTCGTTGTGGCTCGACTAGTCGTGCACACTGCTCGACCAATCAAGTGAATAGTCTCGACCAGTCGAACAGGGCTCGACTCGAACTCCAGCAAAGAGATTTTTACCCACTCATCCAGTCGAGCAGGCCACTCGACCAGTCGAGTAACGGGTTTATCTTATTGCGCCAGAATTTTTGAAAATTGGTTGTTTCTTCGACGAGTCGAACCGAACCTTAGACCAGTCAGGGAACAAAATTTCTACCTATAAATAGAGGACATTTCTCAGAATTATTCATTCATTCCAAGCCTAATCAAGTCATCATTCTGAGAGATAAGTTCTTGCTATTGTGAAGCTATTGCTTATTAATTTTAAATTCTTGTTATAGCTTTTTTGTATTTGATTTTGAGATCTCTTTATTCAATTTTATTGTATTAAAAAGGGAATTTTGATTTACGCTTTTGAGATCAAAATCAAATCAAGCTAGCCCCAGGTTAATTTAATTTAAAAATCATTTAGACTTAGAACCCTTTCATTTGTGAGATGGGACATTGAACATCTACGTCTACATCGAATTGGTTCTACTAGGCTACATCGGAAGAAGAATCTTCATATAAATACAATTTCATTTTCTGCATTTTTGGTTTGTGAGATTCAGCCAGGAAAAACTCATTGTGGGGTTTTATGATTGTGTAAGCCCATTTGAAAAACACAATTGTGAAGGTTTTAAGGTGAACCTTGGAAAACCTTATTTCTTAGTGAAAGCCAATATCTTGTGGGTGTCAATATTGGGAGTGGAGTAGTTGTGTGGCTGTTTGCGAACAGTTGGTGTACACACACGAACTACTATAATTCTCGGATTTTGGATGATGATTGTGATGTATGTGTGGTGTTGAATGTTGTAATTTTCTTTATACGCTTGTGGCGAATGTTGTAATAATTTAGTTTATTTCCTTCGCCTCATTCTCAGTTTGAGTTTTTGATACTTACCAACGTTCTATACATCATGTTGTCCTACCATAAACCTTGGTTTTGGGTGAAAGGTTGTCCTTAGAACTCAGTTTGTATCAACCTCTCAAGACTAAAGCATTTGAGGATTGCTATTTAATTGTGTTATCTGTCTTTGTATTCCGCATTTATTTTTTATTTGACAGTCCTATTCACCCCCCCCCCCCTCCTCTAGGACTTAGAGATTGGCCTTTTCAGAATCTATCCACTAAGAATCCACCGACACATCAGTTAGATTGGATTCAAAACAGATCAAGATAGAATTATTACTTTCCTTATGAGCCACTTCCTGTACGTTTTGTAGTTTTTCTTCTGATGGTCAGACTTCTTTAGAAGAAGCAATTATTCTTTTTTAGCTTACTTATGGCTCGATCCATTCCCAGGTTGATTGCCAGCTGGAGGACCTAGAGGACTTGAGGATCCCTTAACAGAACCATGCTTTCTTTTTCCACTCCTATTATGTCCATACCAACAATATCCTAAGGTTACAAGATTAACATTTTGCCTTGCCTAGTGATTTGAGTCTTTCCTCTTCTTGTACGCATTGAGAAATCAGTTCGTCCAATGTCCATTTATCCTTTAGTGTATTATAATTTACCAGGAATGTACTATATTATAACTCCCCATACCTTTCAGTGCGCAGGTACTACCGTGTAACTAACCTAGTATGAATACTAACCTAGCTTAATTGAACACTCACCATTATTTTAGCCAAATTCTATCTGTTACGGGTAATTCCCATCTATAGACTAAGGCATCCAATCATCAATGTCATGCATTGAGCCACAAGATCTATTGTTTAGTTGACTTGCATCATAACCATCGATAACGTACTTAAAATTATACAAAACTAACCATATATTATCGAATCAATCTTTCAATTTTACTTGAGTGTTTCTGAGAAGTCTTAAGGAACTTAATCGACCATTTAGAACAAGTCAGCTGTTGAAATATAAAATCGTCCATTAAATCCTAAGACCAGTTATTAGATTAGCTTTATGAACCTATTTAACCACATGATTGGCCATCTAACCATCCATTGTGGACCATGAAGCATCCATACATTCATGGGATTAAATAATATTAACTCTGTTATAAACTTCTAAGTGTTTTCGAAGACTATCTTGGAATATTATGATATGCATGAAATCATGGAGGGAAATTTTCACTGAGTTATCACTCACCTTATCGTGCGGTTGTACCAAACAGATGCAGGTTTAGTGTTGGAGGAAGACCACCCGGTAGGGATCTCAGACGAGACTGGAGAGGAGTTTGGCGAGGAGGGATACTATGCTAGTGCGGTTGAGCCATTGGAGCTTGACCAGTAGTTCATGATTTGCTTGCTTTTGCCATTAAACTTTTATACTCTTAGTTTCATGGTTTGTAATTAAATTCCTTTGTTGTGGGATTTCATTTTGTTGACATTTACATGTGTTAAACTTCCTTTGTTAATGCTCTCGACATATATAGCTTATATGGTGGTTGATTTACATTATATCATGGGATCTCCTATAATTAAGGTGTATTGAAGTAGACTTCATAATGTAATACTCGGGTTCTTACTCACAAGTGATTATCCTCGGGTCATGAGAACCAATATGTTATAAGATGGTATTAGAGAGGAGTTTAGACAAACCATGCCTTTGGGAAACAAACTTATACAAACCTTAAATGTCTCAAGTTAGGATGTTGAAATTAGAGACTTGAACCTAAGAAAATTTTCCTTAGATTAGAGAAATTTTGAGAATATAGAGACCCAAATTTAGGCCCCCTTAGAAATTATTAAGATACCCATTCAAATTTATGTGGAATTCCCTTAGAATTAGGAAAAGTTGAGAACATAGAAATTTAAAAACTTTAGGCCCCTTTGAAATTTTCAAGTTTAGTCATTTGAACTTAGAAACTAAACCTAGGTATTGTGGGAGAACAAATACCCACTATGTTGTACATAGAGCAAACAAGAACATTTCCTAGGCTTGACTCCCAAGAAACAATTTTTAGAGATCTAGAGTTCTAACTTTTCAAAAAAAAAAATAAAATTTCTTATTTTGAAATAAGATATCAAGACCTTCAAGAAATAAAAATGAACGTAGGTATTGTTGGAAATTCCTCAACCACCCTATTGTATATTACATCAAACATAAGTACTCCTTGAACTTAAGGAATCATGCTAGAAATTGTAATTTAAATCCTCTAAGACCTCTCATTAGTTAGGGACAATATTTCTCATAAATTCCAACCATTAGAACTAACTAGAGGTGAAATTATATTTCAAATTTCAACTAGAAATTCTGGTCCTGAAATGTTTAAGTGATGCATTACCTAATCACAATGTGCGGTGAAAACATGATGGTCATTCGGGTCTATGTCACATAAATTTTGAGTACTCTTATTGTACAAATGGAAAATTAGATGATAGCTCCAAGAAGTCAATAATAATCAAGATCACGGACTGATGGAACCATGTTTGAGCGAAGTATACGTGGTTTGACTTAAATTCTAAAATCCTAGCAAATCTCAATGATCTCAATGCCATGATCAAGCATAAGATCGAGATTCACCAGGGTTAGGAAACGGTACAATGAACTCACTGCCCTGATAAAATAGAAGATTGTTGTATCGAACTCAAACCTACTACAACCGTCTTTCCATGTGACTTGAATACTGAAAATATGAGTATTTCTTTTACTTAAAGATAGTGGGAGACTGCTGCTGTGAATTTCAAAATAGATAAATAAATAAATGAAGGAATAAGTACTAGATTTCACCAGAATAAACTTTTTATGAAGGGAGTCACGATGTTGGTGAGTGTGTTGATCCTTTGAAACCCCTAGCTATAATAAGGAAAGATGTACGGATCATGGTATATACCGTTAAGAATCTAGGTCGTAGTTGCACATATGAATAAATTCAAGATGAGGTACACTGTGGGATAACCTTAATACTTGTAATAAAAATAATTGGGATGTACATTATCAAATCTCAAGGACGAGATTTTCTTTAAGGGGGGTAGATTGTAACACCCCGTACCTTTCAGTACGTAGGTGCTACCGTGTAACTAACCTAGCTTAATTGAACACTCACCATTATTCTAGCCAAATTCTATCCATTATGGGTATACCCATCTATAGACTAAGGCATCCAATCATCAATCTCATGCATTGAGCCATGAGATCTACAGTTTAGTTGACTCACATCAAAACCATCGATAACCTTCTTAAAATTATACAAAACTAACCATACGATTTTCGAATGAACCGTTCAATTTCACCTAAGTGCTTCTGAGAAGTCCTAAGGCACTTAATCGGCCATTTAGAACAAGTCAATTGTTGGAATCTAAAATCGTCCATTAAATCCTAAGACCAGTTGTTGGATTAGTTTTATGAACATATTTAACCACACGATTGTCCATCTAACCATCCATCGTGGGCCATGAAGCATCCATATATTCATAGGATTAAATAATATTAACTCTGTTATAAACTACGAAGTGTTTTCAAAGACTATCTTAGAATATTATGATATGCATGAAATCATGGAGGGAAATTTTCACCGAGTTATCACTCACCTTATTGTGCGGTTGTACCAAACAGATGCAGGTTTTGTGTTGGAGGAAGACCCCCCAATAGGGATCCCAGATGAGACTTGAGAGGAGCTTGGCGATGAGGGATAATATGCCTGTGCGGTTGAGTCATTGGAGCTTGACTGGTAGTTTATGATTTGCTTGCTTTTGCCATTAGACTTTTATACTCTTAGTTCTATGGTTTGTAATTAAATTCCCCTGCTGTGAGATTTCATTTTGTTGACATTTACATGTGTTAAACTTCCTTTGTTAATGCTCTTGACATATATAGATTATATGGTAGTTGATTTACATTATATCATGGGATCTCCTATAATTAAGGTGTATTGTAGTAGACTTTATAATGTAATACTCGGTTTCTCACTCACGAGTGATTAGGTCATGAGAACCAGGGTGTTACATATATTGAGGAGGTAAGTTGTTCATGATTAAGTGAACCAATTAGTCATTCTTAATTTTCAGGCGTAAAGAGCGGATCTTAGATACTACTTCGATTTGTTATATAATTGTTCACAACCCCAAGTGCAGGGCTACATTGTAGTAATAACTCTGTAAGACCGAGGCCAAATCTACAAAAAAAAATGGGGAACATGGCCTATAACTAATATAAGTCTAGCGGTTTGTCCATTTTTAACATTATGAACTTACCATAATGTTTTAAGTTCAACAATGAAGAAAAATGTTTTAATTAATATAAGTCTAGCGGTTTAATTCAACAATGAAGAAAAATATTTTAATTAATAAAAATAAAAAAACTAAGGATCCAAGAATCCACTTATAGAAATATCAATATTAATATACTTGATTCAATGATAACTTGATTGGAATCGAAGTCGTATCCTATCCAATCGAATGATGGAGCAGTTAAAACATAATGGTATTATGAACTTTCATTAGATTAGTTCCCTTATGAAGTATCAAGGTAGTGATCGCATGGAATTCATGCATCTATCATGCCCATAGACGATGGTGGATCACGAATTTTAAAGATCACACATTGCAAAATAGATAATAAGATACTAAAAGCTTCCCGAGAATCTACTATAATTGTAGTCACAATAAATTATAGAAAACCGAAAATATTCTTTCGTTCAAACTAATAATTAATGAAAGTTCAACATAAACTTGAATCAAAGTAAATTAAACATTATGAATAACTACAAGCTTCATCCCTTAGCCTTAGCTAAGAGATTAGCTAATCATAGTTAATATCCTAGAAGAAAAATAAAAGAAAAAAAATAGAAAGATCTACTAGAACTCATGAAGAAATTTAAGTAAAAGAAGGTTGTCGGCGCTCAACCTAGGCCTTCTTTCCATTTCCAAGCCCCAAAAGATGATTTGGACTAGCTTAGGGACTCCTTTAAATAGTTTTGGAACTCTAACTTTTGCACCGCCTTGAAAAAGTTCGCAAACCGCCTTTGAATATACATAGTTACCGCGGCTTCAATGGCAACTTTGATGACATCGAAGCTCATTCGATCATTAAAAATCATCCAGAACTGTCCAGCGAATTGAGCTCGAAATTCCTAAAATTATCGATGTCATCGAAGTCTATTTTTAGAATCATTTCATGACTTTGTTTTTCTAGCCCCAGAATTTTAGAATATGATTTTTCTGACCAATTTTTAGGATTCCTTTTCTTCACTTCAAATCTATGATTCTCTTCATTCCTCCCTTGGTTTCCTTAGATCTTTGGTTCATTAATAACTTTCAAATCTCCAATTCTTCATTATCTTCTTTTGAGCTATAAATCCATCCTTTTAAGCGCATATTCATTATAGTCCTCCAAATCACCTAACATGACAAAAATGTATATAATTAAATCAAATTAACATTTAAATATCAGGATAACTAATGTAACTGAATGGTTAAATATGCATTATTTGAGTCTCAACAATAATGTATTCACGAATATTTCCATTTTCATCATAGGATGAGCAGGCTAATTTGTTCAGTAAGAAACCCACTTCAGCCTTATCCGATTTGTTGAATCGGTTTCCCACCTTAGTCAAGAAAACTTTGGCTTTATCCACATTAGGCATGACACATCTAATTGTCTCAGAAGTCGAGTGCTTCACGATTTTGAGACACATACTGTTGGATTTGGATCATGCCTCATAACTATTAACCTCTGATTCAATAACATTTTCATATGGTTTCGAAGGTCCTGGTTTTTCCAAAACAAGTTCTAGCTACAAGTACCCTAGGACTATCTCTACGGATTCTTTCTATTGAATATAATTTGATTTGGTTAGGCCAGGAGCATGATGTGTTTGAGTTGGAATTGTAACTGGTTAAAAAATTCTCACATCAGCAAATTGTTTACATAAAATCATTGATGAATAAAACTTAATATCAGGTAAAATTTATCAATTGAATTATCCAAGATGAAGATGAGATCAACCAATCAATCTTGATGAAAATTAGGAACATCATCACCACTCCTCTTATGGGAAGAAGTTATGACATGCAAGTGATTCTTGTGAACATGAAGTTAAGTAATGTCAATCATGTAAATCCTAGATACTCAACATCTGCGGGTGAGATGAGTCTCTCGGCTTTACACTGCCAGCATCGCTTACTCCTTATCATCTACATCCCTACCAAATGAAAATCGTCTACATTTCATCACTGTTTGCAGGCCAATCACGCTAGTCTCTACGCATAATCTGCGTGCGAAAAAACCCATTTACACCCGATCGGGACTCAATCCTAATGGAGAGTCGAGAATTATAAAGGAGGATGAGAGAAGATATCTAAGTCGTTATACTAGGAAGGAAGAAAGGAGGAAAGAATGGAGAGAAAGAGTTAGCCGCACGCAATAGGGAGAAGAAGAACCATGACGCATTTCGTGGCCTACCGAGTCGCTGAGCCTCGTTCAGCTCAAGGTAGATCGCCACTAGCCCTCTCCTATACCCCTCCTTTCCTTTTCTTCCATCGACCCAAACAGTAAAACCCAGGACCGAGTTGAGACGAGTCGACTCAACCAAGAAAGTCGGAATAGGGTAATCACAAGAACTCTTAAAACCCCTACCTACCACCAGGACCAATTAAGAAGAATTATACAACTCCGCCCATTTGGATTCTAAATATGCTAGGGTAAAAACCACAACCCGCAACACAAACCCACACTTGAAGAAAGAGTAAACATCAAAGGTAAGGGTTTTATCCTTTAAGCTTACTTTGATTTAAGTTGATATGAATCATATTTTATTTTTTTTTATTATTCTATTCTCATGATTTTCTCTCTACAATTGTTTAATTTATCATCAACAATTATTTTCCCATTGGGATTATGATATAATGCTGATTATGAGTGATGTTTGTGAATTTATGTGGGGCGATGGATACAAGCCTTGCCCTTGCCTTTACCAACTTTGTTGAGTTACCCCTTGCTACTCTTCTCTGTATTGAGTTGGCCCTTGCCACTCTCCTCTTTATTGACTTGGCCATTGTCTCTCTCCTCTTTGTTGAGTTAGCCATTGCTACTCTCCTCTTTATTAAGTTGGCCATTGCCACGTTTCTATCTGTTGAGATGACCATCGTCACTCTTCTCTTTATTTTGTTAGCCTTGTGCTATCTACCTTTTTGGCTTGGGCATGTGTCTTGATATTCTAAAACCCTCATGATTCAGTTTACATTCCCTACATGCAAGTGATGTGTTAAAGGTATCACAACTAGTGATTCAAATACTTATCGTGGATGTAATGCGTTATGGGTAGCGGCCCTCTTGGTTAGCACATAATTCCATGGGTTGGTTGGCGTGGTGTACAATATATGTAAATAAACCGTCATGCGTGTTACATCACTTCTCAGGATTGGATGTCGCAAATAATCGCTCTATGAATACATCGTGTTACGTAAATCCCCAATCGGGTTGTTGTATCACCATGAGATGCTCGCATAAATCCACGTTAATGTTCGACGCGCCGGTGAATATCCGTAGTGTGAGAATGCGGGTCGAGTTGGATATTATGAATTGTTTTCCATATTGTGATAGTGATCATTATGTATGATGAGCCGCATGCACTTTACTAGGCATACATTTATATAGATTGTTTGCGTATACTGATATCGCTCGTGGTAATGGAGTACGTGACATATCAGAACATTTACATTGCTTTGATAAATCTCTTAAATTATTGTTAATCTTAAAGGATAACCACCACTATGAGTAGGGCGTTGACCATTTCCAACTGTACAGATAATGCAGGTGATGTACAGATTGAAGACTTAAAAGACTATCTCCCTATGGAAGACTATACTGAAAGAATACGAAGATAGTTTTATGATTTAATTTTATACTTCTGCTGCAAACTCGATAAATGTAATAAGCTTTCATTGAGAAGGCATTTGATTATTTACTGAATTCTTTGATGAAAGAATTAATACAGTTGATTTTACTCTCATGAGTGTTTACCATCGTGCATGTATCTGGGTGTGATCTAAATGGAAAAAAAATAGGGTGCGATTTTAAAGCATTCAATTTATACATTATTAACACCCAGTTTTCTCGAACATGAGTATAAACTCTGGCCATGAAATTTCGAGATGTTACGTCAGGTCTGTGAGCTTGTGCCTGCATTCATGCATTTATACAAGAATTTCTTTGTGAAATTTATTCAATATATGCGTATCTGATAAACTTTGTCCTATTACTGTGATGGTCATTATGAAATATTCATTATAAACTATTCCTGAAAACTATGCTTAATTATTATGGTACTTCGATAAATCTTGGGGCTCATATCTCATTGGAATAGCCATTGACACTATCAAACCATATTAAGTGTGCAGAAGACATAGCTACTTCGCATTTTGGTGCCCATGTGGAGTATGATGAGTTAAATGATCTTGCGGCTCTAGTTTATAGATTTCATTCATGTTTAATTTGTACTATCATATATTGTAAAGAACCAAGACATTGGTTTGTATAAGTTTTTGGGCAGCCACTTGAATATTTTGTTATATATATTTGGACTTCCTTTTATACTTGATTTTTTTTAATCTTTCGTTAAACTGCTAGCTCTAATAAAGAAAGAAAAGAAAATATATGTGAAATTTGGGTTATCTTTAAAGGTTAATACTCGAGTTTTCAGAAAATGAATCTACCACATCACAGAGAGAGGAGATCTGAAGGACTGCGATTCTACCTCTACCTTGATAAATTTGAAAGCATCAAGATGAAATGGGAGGCTGTGAAAATGAATTTAGTGGTTAGAAAACAGCCAGATTCAATGGCTATGAGGTGGAATGCCTAAAGGTAAGCCTCATCTCAGATTCCCTCTCATTAATGGCTATTTCTAGTTTTCGGTGACGAGGAAACCCCTATGTTCGTAATGGCCACTGCGGCTGATGAAACCCATGGGTTTTGATAATTCTAGATATTGACAATAGGGTTAGGATACCGGCCGCGTCCAAATAAAGTTTCAAAACCCTGTTTTATTAATTCTCAATTTGAATCTTATAAATGACGATGATGCCGAATTTCGGAACTTCTAGATGCCAGATTCCGGTAACACTTCAACTTCTTCTCACAATGACAGATACAAAATCTGACAACTATGGCAGTCAATGCCGCTGATTGCCAGAAGCTTGTGCAAAATCAAAACAGTGGAAAAGATCTAAAATAGCATGTACATGTATGGACAATACAGATCTGGTCCATAAAAAAAACCCTGAAAAAATTCAGCAATATGTACTAACCCGCAATAGCTGATGTACAGTTGGTTCTGATGCCAACTACAAACTACTAGCTTTTGCAGAATTGAAAGAACCATTCATTGCATCGAAGATGGGGATCGAGAAATTTAAAATCCATACCTGATTGGGATGCCATGGCTGCAGGCTTGATGCCGCAGTCTTCCACACCTTACACCCTTCATAGAAGGGTTAGAATATGATGAAAAAAGGCTTCAACGTGTGTAGGCTTGGGGACCGAGCCCTACTTATATAGTTTAGAGGTTTGACGAGTTTGAAACCCATCGAAACTCCTCTCCCTTAGGCTCCACATGAATTTGTTAATCCTAGTCCAATTAGATCAATGTGCATGTGATGCAATTGTAACGCACTACTTAGTGAAGTCCACTTGTATGCCCAATCACATTATCTAACCTTTAGAAAAAATCAGACCGTTGATCAATAAAGCCCACCTTACAGAATTCTTACAGTGAGCCCCGATTGCCAAGATGCCCTTGCATAAAATATAGGCTCCTCACTCATCAGGTGATTCTCAATGTTAGAAACAAGTGGACGGGTTAGAAAAATTTTGGCAAAGCATTTCTCAGCCATCTGCTTTAAACGGTGGCTCACCTGACGAGCAGACCAGCCTAAACATTCAGCCGGATCATCTACATTGTGGGACACACCTGATGGTCGACTTCGATCTGAACGCATATCCCACATTCGTGCAATATGAATAAGGGATGGACTCCTCCGAATAGTTCACCACAACTGCACACAAGGCATAGTTGCATGATGATATAGGCGGCCCACTCGCTGACCGTTATGGATGGAACACGACTCAAAAGGCGCTCAGAGAAGACAACGTTAAATCTTTTACCCTTGGAATTTGGATCACTCATTATTTTACTTCTACCATTCATTTGGTTCGGTAGCCATCAATTCGGATATGCTCCATCGACGATTGGGCCATCATTTAGAAAAATGGTGGTGCACTAATAGCCCTACAAATAACTACATTTAGGATCACCATCAAGAATTAAAATATTACTCTTAAGAAACACATGCTATGTGTGCATGCATCACGTCGGTGGGACAAGACATGGCACGTACTTTGTGGTTACGTGCAGGCCACCTACCTTGAAGAAATCGTGTCAAAACACGGCTGTTTTGTGATATTGAACATAACAGCTGACTGATCTTATTCTTTTTAAGGTCTCAAAGTCCAACTACGTTGGCCGATAAATTACCTTCCACCCAACGAATAACTTCCAATCTATCATTTTTATGCATTACCCAATCTTTCCAATAAGTATGATCCACCATGAGGATTACCTTGTGCAAAAATCAGCCCAATCATGTGGGCCACATCATAGAAAACAATTTCTAGCAATGGATAAATAACAAAATATAAGTGTGGTCTAGTTAATTAATGAATGCAGCTGATTTTTGTATGAGATGATATTAATGATGCAGGACA
Organism: Magnolia officinalis; assembly: GCA_021015155.1. NCBI lineage: Eukaryota > Viridiplantae > Streptophyta > Magnoliopsida > Magnoliales > Magnoliaceae > Magnolia > Magnolia officinalis. The sequence goes on from JAJHSJ010000001.1 coordinate 57,874,281, forward strand.
CTAATTGGACGAGTTGGATCTCACACGCACATGATAGGTCGGAAGTTATTAACTTGGTGGACCACAAACTATTGTCCAATCGGTTGGACTTGGGACCTTCTCTTTTTGCATTTACTTTAATGTAGTCGATTAGTTTCCGTTATTTACGTGAGAAACTGCGACCAAAATGCAGGAAAAAGAAAGTAATCGTGCATCTTCCACGGCTTTGTTTCTTTTGAATTTGATGAGGCACGTGTTTTTCTAATGATGGGAAATATATGTAAAGGTGGGTGTTAGTGGTTGCCCACCATGTTAGTAGCACATGCACCTCCCGGCCACTGCGGTCCCTAAATTCGTGAATCCTTCTCATGGGTTTTGGCGGCATTCCAAGTTCTAAACACCAATTGCCACATAAAAGACAAGTTCAAAGAAAAAAAAAAAAAAAAAGGAAGAAGAAGAAGACAGCCGTTGGGTACCGACTGCGTACCGACTGCAGTTACTTTTTGTAGATTGGACAAATGACTTGATGCGCGTAAAATCCACCCTGCCCATCTGGTAAGCGAACGCTGGTTGGTCTTGATCCAAAACATCAGGCTGATTGAAAACTTAAGCGGGCGACATCATAATTTGTACCTAAAAACCTCTATATTCCCGTGGCATGGCTCACTTGAGTTTTGGAATACTGATTTTCGCGTAATTTTTTTATACTGAAAAAGCACTGTAGATGAATGGACGGGATATGTATACACACCACGATTGGCCTCAGACGGAACTAATGGTGGGTATATTATCACTTGGATTTGGTTGAACCCACAACTTCACCTATAGGCTACTGAGTAACTGCACCAATAAAAAAAAAAACAAAGGGCAATGGGGGCACTGGTTGTGCCCGGGGGACCCTTCGATGCCTAAGTTAAGTAAATAAACATAGAGCGGGAGTGGATGAAGTTGGGATTTTTGTGCGTACCTTTTACCCAAGATAATGAGACATATTTATAGGTTCTTTAGGTAGTCTGCGTATCTGAGTAGATCTGTCAGATACGCTGAAAGGGTTCATATTGGAGTAAGAATCTTCTTATGAGAATATGTCTGATTCTGCCTCGGTTAGTGTGATCTTGGTTGGGATATTGTCGGATCAATCATGTCCCAATACAATGCAAGATTCTCTTCTGACATTTCTCGTCTAAGGTCGAGGTCGGGTTGGTCAAGTCAAGGTCAAAATGGACAGGTCGGTCGGTGAGTCTTATTACCGAGTTTCGAGCTTGACCAGTTCAACTCAACGGAAGATTCTTTCATCATGGCTCAGCTCGGCTTCATAGGTGGTTGACATGTTGATGGCTCAGGGAAGCTGCTCTACTGATTCTTTGCCACGTGTCCCATGTCACTAGTCAGTTCAGTTTTTCCAATAACAGTTGCCCCCTACTTCCGAGTTCAACATTTATGAGCTTAGGAAGTAAGAGCTCGAATTGATCCACAAGCGTGGGAGTTTAGAATTTCAAATTGTGAGTAGATAGCTCGGCTCGTCCCTCTTTTTCGATATTGTCACCTAGTGATGAGGGCAGGAATCAAAAAGGACGGTGCATGTCACGAGAATTAAAAAGGACATAATGGCGATTTCGTCGCACGAAGGGCCATGCACTAAGTGTCGAACGCCGTTTCGTCTTCCAGATGACTCACGGGCAGACATTTGTCTTTACATCATTTAATGCTTTCCCCGAGCGAACCCTGTGTTTCCACGTGGTGGAGCTCATGGTTCAAGGTGTCTTCTCATGCCCTCGTGAGTGCTGCTAGTATTAAAAGTGTTACTCTTTAGATGCTTATAAATAGAGGCTTCCTCCTCATTGTGCATCCACCGAGTCTAGCGAAGTTCGAGCTCTGCCGACCTGTCTTCTTCTTCCTCTATCCTATGGGTCCTTCTCTTGTCCACTTGCATTTGTACGAAGACCTAATTTTTTCGATATGCCTTCCCTATGTCCTTCCCCCCATTTTCTTTTCTTTCATCGCCGATTTCCTTTCCACACTATGTCTTTCAAGGAGGTCTCAAGGGGAGCTTCTGTTTCAGGAGCCTTCCATGAGGAGTTTGTGCATGATAGCATAGATTCTCAATTGGCTTCTTCTTCAAGGGAACCATCGCCGACGGTGGCACCTTGCGGCGAGGATGCCTTTTCACCTCATGTAGATGTGGGTGCGACCTCCTGGTCTTCTGAGGGGGTGACCTTATCAGCCTTATATTTTTATTTCTCGGCTACGGAAGGAGGACTTGAAGTTATCTGGTCGAAGTTTGGGATCCCAGAATCGGTGGGGCTATGGCTTCCTCATGTTGGGGAACTTCTATGTCATCATCCCATGGGGGAGGTGCCCCTCTACCCAATCTTCTTTTCTTGCAGCCTGCGGCTGCCTTTCCATCCATTGGTGAGAGAGGAGCTACACCGTTTGAGGCTCACCCTAGGACATCTTAACCCTAACATATGGCAAGTTGTCTTAGGGTGATACGCCTTACGGAAATAGGTTGGCAATTCAGAGCTCTCTGTGAATGAGCAATTATACTTATACTAGGCTAAGAGCAGCCCAGGATCTCTCGATTAGTATTATTTTTCCTCATGGGTGAGCAAGGGCTATGCTATTATTACCAACAACCCCTCTTCTAATAAGGGCTAGAAGGACAGGTGGTTCCTCGCTACAGGAGAGTGGGAGGCCCTTACATGGAAGTTGGGCTAGCTGCGAGCTCGAGTTCCTACCATGTTTGCCCTCCCAAGTCGAGATTTGAGTTGTGGCTTTGTGCTTGTAAACTTGGTTTGATTTTTTTAATTATTATTTTTTATTTTTCTTTGCAATGTTTAACTCATATGGTCGCTCCTTTTAAAGCTCTTCCTCGATCTCAACCCAATCTCTCAGATCCCCTCCTACACTAGGTTAGGATCGATTGAGATCATCCCGCAGCCAGCAAGATTGCAAGAGGTTGATCACTGTGACCGTCCTATAGTAGGTCAGCTTATCAATGGTCGGGCCAGTAGGTAACTCCTTTTTTGTTGCTAGCAAGTCTCTTGTAGTTATATATATATATATATATATATATATATATAAAATCATCTCTATCTTTACAGAAATAACAGATCGTCCCTGGGCAAAGAGGATGAGACTTCCCTTTACAGTAGAGATGGAGTGGCTGAAGGCTGTTGCTAGTAGGGTTACTCCTTCGGTGCTTGCTCGGCATGCACCTGTGGTTAGTTCTGTTGGACCCTCTGCAGAGAGGTCGACGATGGGGCACACTCCCGAGATTCTCCCCTGCCTTTGCAGGTGGTAGATTTGGAGTCGTCCCCAACCCGTGCTGAGGAAGAATGGGTTGATGATGCTCCCTAGGGTGCTCTTGAGGACCAAAGCTCAACCCCTGAGGGAGCTGCAAGTGCGGGGATGTTGTGCACGGCTGTCGATGTGCTTCTCCCACGACATATAGCTGTCCTGGTCAACTAGGGTCGCAGTCATGTGCCCGAGGAGGAGGTTAATGTGATGCTTTCCTTTTATCTCGATCTCCTTCTCAGTATTATGGAGTCGATGCAGATTAAGGTAATGTTGCCAACACTTTTTCCCCTCTTTTTTTATGTTCCTTAGGCTTATACACATCGTATACCTTCTTCCCATTCCTATTTGTAGGGTGCCATTAGGGCTCTCACCTTCTGTTCACGAACTCGAAATGCAGGGTTGCGAAGTAGTAATAACTCGGTGAGACAGAGGTCGAATCCATAAGAAATGTGGAACATAGCCTAGAACTAGTCTAAGTCCAATGGTTTGTCTAGGTTTTTAATCCAACAAGATAAAAAGTGCTTTAGACAAGGAGAAAAAGGACTAAGATTCCAGCAATCCACTTATAGTAATCACAATATCTATTTTACTGATTTAACTATTATAACTCAATTGGAAACGAAGTCCTATCCTATCCAATCGGAAGATAAATTAGTTAAACCAATCATAAACAATATTAGAATATGAATTCAATTGAATAATTTTCTCATGAAACACTTAAACATCAATTGTAGTGAATTAAAAATGTCTATAACACCCTTAGGCAACCATAGATCTATCAATTATACATATTGAATCATTCTCTAAATTAAGGCTAAATAATTATTAAATCAAAGCATTCATTATACCTTTAGTGTACAACAAATCTAAAAATAAATAACTCAAAGACTTTAAAGTAAATTCAAATCAAATCAATCTAATATCATAATTCTAACCACTGTTTGCTTAATCAAATACACTAAATGTAATGAACTGCAAGCTTCATCCCTTAGCCTTAGTTAAGAGATTAACGTAACATGGCTAATATCCTAGAAGAAAAGTAAAAGAAAGACAAACTAGAATTGAGAAGTCGAATAAGAAGAACGGCTTTGTAGAAACTCCGCCACCCCTTGGTCTCTATCCCAAGTTCTAATTCAAATCTAAAACAACTAAGAAAACACTTTTAAATAGTAAAAGTTCACACTAACTTGAAACTGACTTCAAACTTTCGCAATTTAGAACGCTTCGGTCACACCGAAGTTGCCTTCAGTCGCACCGAATTTCATCTGAAAAATATCTGCAAAATCTGTCTAACTTAGGTCTCACTTAAGCTTTTTTAGGTGGGACCGAAGTTCTCTTCGGTCGGACTGAAGTGTCAAGCTGAATTAATTCTGAAAATCACAATTTCTTATTAGACTATTTTGTGCACTTTTGGTTAGACTGAACCGACCTTAGGTGGGACCGAACAGTCTGTTTATTCTATTGTTGGACTTGTGATTTCGCCAGTCTTTTCTCTATCCTTTATACTCAGTTTTCTTAGATCTTTGGTATGTGAATTCTTCATTAATGACTTCCAAATATCCAATTCTTCATTATTTTCTTTTGAGCTCTAAATCGATCATTTTAAGCACATATTCATTTTTAAGTATAAAACTACCTCACATGATTAAAACATACATAATAATATCAAATTAATACTTAAATGCCAGGAAAGCTAATGTAATTAATGGGATAAATATGTAATATTTATGTCTCAACACACACCCCAACCACCATTTTGCTAGCCTCGAGCAAAACATGCGAAAGATATTTCGAAACTAAATGAACAAATTTCCATAAACTCAAGCAGCTCTTAAAATAATTCAAATTATAGAAATCTAAAATACATTAATGTTGAGTACTACTTTCTCCTAAACTCTAGCACTTTGTAAGTGTCCTAATTAATTTCAAAGCATTAACCCTATAATTAGAAAATTTCTAAACATTGAGATCCATGGGTGCATAGTGAAGTCTAGACTTATCAGAAGCAAAGGTATTAGCTTTCTACTTTCATAATAATATTGATAATATAAAGATATTCAGGATAACCAAAGCCTAAACCAAAACTTTCCTTATAGTTCAATACTTCATTTTTCCAACTTTTGATTTTTTCCATCGACGGCTTTCACACTATTTTCACTTTTTTTTTTTAAAAAAAAATAATTATTTTTATGTCCATTCTTTTTCTTTCTTTCATGGATACGTCAATAGGTAGCCCTTTTTGATGAAATCTATTTTTTTTAACAAGGTATTACCTTCTTTTTAACTCTTTTATTTTTTTCAATTATTTTCGTTGAACATGATGGACAAATTCCCCAGGTTTGGTTCCTATCATTCTCAATAATCATCAAGTTAACAATTCAATATCAAGTTAACAAATTCCCCAGGAATGCATGTGGACCACCTCCATGACACAAGTCCCTATGCACACTACACACACACCACACTAATTCCATGGCAACACCAGCTATCTCAACAAACACCACCCAAGCCTAGCCTAAAAGCCTAAGCATTGTAATCTCCTCCTATACTATGATGACTTCTCTTACAAGATAATGATGGCATTTTTCTCTCTCTTTATTTTCTCCCTCCCTCTCATTTCCCTCCATTACTAGAATTTTCAGCAACTTCCCTTCTATCTCCCTCTCTTCTCCAGCCCCCTAATCCTCAAAATACTCTCAATCCCTCCATTAAAAGTAGATCTCCACCATTAAAACTTCTTCCTAGGCTCAAGACCTTCATGGTGTAGGAGTTTGGAGGCTTGATTTGCAAGTGGGTGATTATAATTTCTGATTTTCTTTTGTACCTTTGATCTTCTTTTTCTTCCTAGTTGGATCATATGGGACCCACCAATCCATGGTGAGGACCCCATTTCACCCCATGGATGTGGCCATTTGGCCCATCCTACATGCATATCATGAAACATGATGGGGCCATTCTCCATGGACCCCATCATGATATATTGTATCATCCACTTTATTTTAAGGGAATCTAGACCCTATAAGTCATGTTGGGATGGCATCCCAACCACTCATTCTAGTCAAAGATCATGCATGCATTAGTTTAATGTTGCATGTTCAAGTAACATTATTGTATGGTTGAGATTGACTCTTGGGAGGGCCCATTAGTGGTGGGGCCCTACCCCCATGGCCGGATTTTATTTTTCCATCGTTTTATTTTTTATTCCTGATATGTGTGGCACACTTAGTGGCCTTGCAATATCCAGACCATCCAAGCAAGGTGGACACTCCTTGCTGTCCATTCTATGGACGTTGGCGTCCCACTTGCTCCATTTTGATTACATGCAATGAGTTTTATGAGGGGGGTATGGGCTGGATGTTTGTGTGGCCCATTGAGGTGGACCACAACACTAATCTTGTGGGGTATTTCCCCCTTTAATCAGTGGTTATGATCAGTTATTTCAAGTCATACCTTGCTGTCCAGAAAAAGTTTAGACTGTTTTTGGATTGTTTTTTGCATAGTCTATGGATTGATTTGGAGGATGTTTTACCTCTACTATTTGATTATTTATGGAGATGTGGACCCCACCTAGAAGTATGATAAATTTCACCCTCATCCGTCCCTATTTGATCACCCAAAAGGGTGGGCCAACGAGGGTGGAAGTCCAGATTTTTCTGGACTGTCCAGCCACACTGTTTGCTGGAAAATCATAAATATCAGCCTGATTTTGAAATGGTGGGCCACCTTTGTGGACCCCACCTTGCTTGATACTTGTATAGGAAGGTTTTCCTTGAAATTTTCAAAATTTACATAGACTTGGGCCCACTCAAATGGGGTACAAAAGTGAGGGACAGCAGCATTGTTGCAGCAGGAAAATAAAAATCTGGACCTTGCTGTCCATAAATTTCAGGAGTTAAATAAAATATTTTTACTCTTCTAAAATTCTAAATTTTTGCAAGGGAGTGTCCCACCCATGGTAGGACTTACCTAAAAAATTTCAGGGCCAATGGATCCCATTTGGGCATCCAAAGAGGTGGGCCAACATAGTGGGCTACCAGAAATTTCTGTTGTGTAGTCCAGCAACATAGTTCCATAAAAACAAAATTTTAAAAATATTTTCTCAGAAGTTGGGCCATATTTCTGGGTCCCACCTTGTTGTAGACTTGATGAGGGACCTTGGGTCTAAATTTTAGGAATTTCGGTGGCCCAGAACCAACCCATTTGGATGGCCCAAATTTAGTACAGTTATTTCCAGCAACATTTCACCCTAGACAGATTGTAACTCTGGAATTTATTAAAATACTTTTGAGTATCCAAAATTTATGAAAATTTTCAAGGAGGTGTTCCACCCATGTTGAGACCTACTTAAAAAATTTTGGGCCTAATGGACACATTTGCATACCGTGGCAGGGGCCGTACTGGCCCATTAGGTTGGGACGTCCAGGTCAGTCCGATTTTCTAGATAGACTGTTTTCTAAAAATAAATTAAAATACTTCTAGTTATCTAAAAATTACAAAATTTTGTGGAGGAGTGGTCCACCCATGGAAGGACCACTTTGCAAATTTTTAGGCCATCAGGCACCCGTAGCGACTGTGGTGTGGCCTACAATTTGGATTTGTTTTGGGCCAAATACCCAGGCCCTTAGGATTTCCCACCATGGGACGCCCCTACCTTGGGTTGTTGGGCCTGCATTCCAATAGCATGACCTACTTGAAGTAAGTATTGTATATCCCCCTTCTTATCTGGTGGGACGCATAGTGATGTGTGTGGGCCATCAGGGATTAAATATACTGTAAAATAATTTTATTATTGGATTCTAACCAACCCAAGAAAATGGGTGGACTGGAATTTAGTAATGGGCCTTATAGCGTTGGTTGGTCTGGAACTTTTGATAGGCCCGTTAGACCCTTGGTTCCTATATTTACCATGCCATTGTGATGGGTCTTATGGGCCAAATACTTAAGTAGTTGGGCCCCTACTTGCCCACGATAATAAATCCATACTTGGGCCGAGATGTGAGGCCCAACTTACTCGTGTTAAATATAAGGATTTCCCATATGTTGGGATAATGGGCTGTCCATTAGGCCTGCCACAATAAGTGAACCCATGACCCTTATGTTTGGGCCCTAACCTTGCTTAAAGGTCCACCAAGTTGCCTATGTATTGGGCTTAGTATATGACCCACTAGGCCATGGATTGATTTAGGCCTTAGACTTTTCCTGTCATACGTAGCAGGCTACCCTTTTTAGGACCCAGTTGAGGTTAGATGTCCTCCTTGGTGGCCCTAAGGTAGGCCCCTAAAGCCCTTATAGGTGGTTGAAGGCCCACCTTGGACCTTGTTAGGCTCGTTTCCTCCTTGAGGTTTTAGGACTCCCATAGCTTTTGGGTTATCCTAAATTGTTGGGCCCCCATTTAAGAGAACTTCATTTCCCCTTAGTGTACTTGTTTGTATATCTTGTCCTTGACCCTCCTTAAGACAGAGGATTTCGTATTCTACAGGTAGCGCACTTACATCATTGTAACCCATATGCATCATCTGTGTGAATTGATTGCATTGTATGGTGGTCATTGAGGGATGAACTTCCTCCCCTCGTGCACATTGAGTGTCTGAAGCTTGTGCATGATCTATATGTATGACTCATACATTAGCATCGCATTTCATGATGATACCGCCCTTGCTTCACCAGGGCCTTGCCTCCATAGGGACATTCATGGATGGTCGTATGTGTGGACACTGAAAATGTTACTTGAGCATAAAGGGTACATAGGATGCCTATGGGTGAAATTTTTAAAACTTCCATGGTACCAAGGATCTGCTCTAACGCCGTGACCGAGTGAAATATATGAGCGTACGAAGGCCTTATACCGTTAGGCCGCAACTCCCACTGTCGTGTAGTCAGTTAGATAGGGGTGTGGTCTTACTCGCCTGATGTAAGGAGGAATTGTTAGGATGAGTCTGACCAGCTCATAAATGGGTTCGCTACCTTCAGGCCTTGCTGGTGATTGGTTGTCCGCGGGCAGGGTAGTAAGGTCTCTTACGATCGTTTGACTGTGAAGGGTCTGTAGAGCTACAGTCATTCAACAGTGTAATGGACCCTGATGATTTCCTTATGAATGGAAATGTACTTGACATGTGGTTTAGATATGAGCACTGGCATTACTTGCATCGCATTAGCATTGGTTGTGCAAACCCCTTCATGCATTGCCTTGGTATGGCACTCAGCACTCATTGCATGGTATTCATGATAAGTCTTGGTAAGGCTAGTGATATTCTCATTAGCATTTTTCTCTCCTTGTACCTCCTACTATTCTTCTGTGCACCATTGTCACACACTTACACCACCCTCTAAGCTTCTATAAGTTTATGCACGATTGATGCGTGCAGGTGATCTTAGGGGGGTGTCGTAGCGATAGAGCTTCGAGTAGAGCTGAGCTTGAGGATTCCAGTGTTGCTGACTTTTCTCCCATTTTCTATCATCTTATGCATGTCCTTTTAGACCTTATGGATACTTGTAAAAGTTCAAATTCTTAGTGAATTTTGTGATGTGTCCCTTTGTTGTTCTCAGATATACTTGTTGTGATCTTGGGGATGCTCATACTGGAATGATTATATTGTTTTAGAAAACCTCCTTGTGGGATCCTAGGATCAGAACCTTCATCAGGAGCCGAGAATGGGGTACTACGGAGGCTGTTGCGGTCAGAACCGGTCATCGGGTTCCTTGTGAGTCCGGTTACCGAGCCTGGGGCGTGACAGGAGTTGATATCAGAGCATAGTAAGTAATTCTAGAATAACTCAATGTGACATCATATGTCTGCCAAGACCATAAACAAGTAGTGTCCGTAGATTCTTCCTTTCGCTCTGTATTGAGCCTATAATTGTCTTGATTTCTTGCGTCATCATTATTTTATAGACGATGCCGCGTGGACGTGGTGCCCGTGGTTGTGGTGCTCATGGACGAGGTTCCGTAGTTACCTGTCTTATTCGAGTACATCCTGCTCCTGTTGTTGAGGATCCGATTCTTGAGGTCCCGATCTGGCCAGCTCCCCCAGTTGAGTTCGTAGTGCCCGTACCTCCAGTTGCTCCAGTTCCCCCACCTATCCCCTCTCCTCAACCTGTTGTTCTGGTTACAGAGGCTCCAGTTGCTCCGGTTCCCCCACCTATTCCCCCTCCTCAGTCTGTTGTTCCGGTTTCGGAGGCTCCTGCTCCGCCGGCAGCACCCATGCCTCCGCATGAGGCGAGTGTCGCCCCTGCCTTTCCGACAGTACCTATAGGAGCCGAGCATTTCCAGCAGCTGATGCAACTTGTTGCCACCGCATTGCTGACCAGTTAGCCAACTACCACCGAGGTTTCTAGCCAGTCGGATTTACCACGAGCTACTGTGATAGCTCGAGAGTTCCGGCAGCATGATCCCCCTAGGTTTAGTGGTGACCCTGACCCTTCTGCCGCCGAGGCATGCCTCACTGAGGTTGCAAGGATTTTTGACACTATACAGTGCCCTGCGGGTCAGAGAGTATCCCTTACGACCTATCTTCTTCAGGGTGAGGCCCGTCATTGGTGGTCATCCGAATCCAGGATGGTCGGACCTTAGTTCGTTTGGACGTGGGAGGAGTTCGTGGTCCGTTTCGACCAAAAGTTCTTCCTTGAGCACGTTCAGATCCAGTAGGCGCTGGGGGTCACTTTGCGTCTCAGCATCGTTTATCATCCGCAGATGGATGGGCAGACCAAAAGGGTCAACCAGATCCCTGAGGATATGCTCAGAGCTTGTGTTATTGACTTTGCGGGCAGTTGGGATGAGCATATGCGCTTTGCTGAGTTCGCATACAATAACAACTATCAGGCGACTATCGGCATGGCTCCTTTTGAGGCACTTTATGGTAGGCTGTGCAGATCTCCTAGTTGTTGGACCGAGGTAGGAGAGCGTCGTCTCTTAGGTCCCGAGCTTGTGCAGCAGACGTCAGAGGCTATTGATGTTATTACGTAGAGGATGTGCACAACTCAGAGTCAGCAGAAGAGTTTTGTTGATCGTCAGCGTCGACCCCTCGAGTTCGCAGTCAGGGACATGGTATATCTCAAGGTCTCGCCTATGAAAGGTATGGTTTGCTTTGGTGTGAAGGGCAAGCTCGCCCTAGATTTGTTGGACCTTTTGATATTATCGAGCGCTTGGGCGTTGTGGCCTATAGTCTTGCCTTACCTCCTGAGTTGTCCGCGATCCACGACGTGTTCCATGTTTCTATGTTGCGGAAGTATGGGTCGGACACTATTCCTGTGATTGATTGGTAGCCACTCGAGGTCCATGAGGATGCTTCTTACATTGAGCAGCCGATTTGTATTCTTGATCGGAAGGAGCAGGTCCTTAGGACCAAGGTCATTCCCTTGGTGAAGGTGTAATGGGGTCATCATTCGGAGGTCAAGGCATCTTGGGAACGCGAGGCCGAGATTCTAGAGTGTTATCCCCATTTATTCGATGATTGATTATTTGTATTTCTTTCATTGCCTTCTCTTGTGTTTGATGATTGAGGTATATATAGATGATAATGTTTATGCATTTTGTTGTTGTGGATTAATCAATTTCGAGGACAAAATTTCTTTGTTGGTGGGTAGGGTTGTGATACGCGACCCGAGTTCGCATGTGTGCATGTGTGTGTATGTGATTACACATCTCATTTATTTTGGTCTCGCGGTCCTACCGGTCAAATTCCGGCGACCCGCGACCCTCTGATAGTGTTTGCAGTCATCATTGAATTTGGTCACATAGACCTGAATCGAATTGACCCGAGACCTATGTCATTGCGACAGCATCATCGCCGCGGTTCCAATGCAGCGTCTCGCGCATAAATCCAATATGTAGATCAAAAGTTGTGTACATTTTATTATAAGACCATTGATCATATGGCCCACTTAGGTGGAATGCATGTGAACCACCTCCATGACACAAGTCCTCATGCACACTATACACACACCACACAAATTCTATGGCAACACCAACTATCTCAACAAACACCACCCAAGCCTAGCCTAAAAGCCTAAGCATTGTAATCTCCTCCCTATGCTATGATAACTTCTCTTACAAGATAATGATGGCATTTTTCTCTCTCTTTATTCTCTCCCTCCCTCTCATTTCCCTCCATTGCTAGAATTTTTAGCAACTTCCCTTCTATCTCCCTCTTCTCCAGCCCCCTAATCCTCAAAATACTCTAAATCCCTCCATTAAAAGTAGATCTCCACCATTAAAACTTCTTTCTAGGCTCAAGACCTTCATGGTGTAGGAGTTTGAAGGCTTAATTTGCAAGTGAGTGATTATAATTTTTTATTTTCTTTTCTACCTTTGATCTTCTTTTTCTTCCTATTTGGATCATATGGGACCCACCAATCCATGGTAAGGACCCCATTTGACCCCATGGATGTGGCCTTTTGACCCCATCCTACATACATATCATGAAACATGATGGGGCCATTCTCCATGGACTCCATCACGATATATTGTATCATCCACTTTATTTCAAGGGAATCTAGACCCTATAAGTCATGTTGGGATGGCATCCCAACCACTCATTCTAGTCAAAGATCATGCATGCATTAGTTTAATGTTGCATATTCAAGTAACATTGATGTATGGTTGAGATTGACTCTTAGGAGAGCCCATTAGTGGTGGGGCCCTACCCCGATGGCCGGATTTTATTTTTTCATCATTTTATTTTGATTCCTGATATGTGTGGCCCACTTAGTGGCCCTGCAATATCCAAACCATCCAAGCAAGGTGGACGCCCCTTGCTGTCCATTCTATGGACGTTTGGCGTCCCACTTACTCCATTTTAATTACACGCAATGACTTTTATGAGGGGGGTATGGACTGGATGTTTGTGGGGCCCACTGAGGTGGACAACAACACTAATCTTGTGAGGTATTTCCCCCTTTAATTAGTGGTTATGATCAGTTATTTCAAGTCATACCTTGCTGTCCAGAAAAATTTTGGACTGTTTTTGGATTGTTTTTGGCATAGTCTATGGACTGATTTGGAGGATGTTTTACCTCCGCTATTTGATTAGTTATGGAAGTGTGGACCCCACTTAAAAGTATGACAAATTTCACCCTCATCCGTCCCTGTTTGATCACCCAAAAGGGTGGGCCAATGAGGGTGGACAGTCCAGATTTTTCTGAACTGTCCAGCTACACTGTTTGCTGGAAAATCATAAATATCAGCCTGATTTTGAAATGGTGGGCCACCTTTGTGGACACCACCTTGCTTTATACTTGTATAGGAAGGTTTTCCTTACATTTTTTAAAATTTACATAGACTTGGGCCCACTCTAATGGGGAGCAAAAGTCAGGGACAGCAGCATTGCTGCAGCAGGAAAATAAAAATCTGGACCTTCCTGTCCATAAATTTCAGGAGTTAAATAAAATATTTTTACCATCCCAAAAATTCTAAATTTTTGTAAGGGAGTGTCCCACCCATGGTAGGACCTACCTAAAAAATATTAGGGCCAAGGGATCTCATTTGGGCATCCAAAGGGGTGGACCAACATAGTGGGCTTCCAGAAATTTCTGTTGTGCAGTCCAGCAGCATAGTTCCATAAAAACAAAATTTTAAAAATATTTTCTTAAAAGTTGGGCCATATTTCTAGGTCCCACCTTGTTGCAGACTTGATGAGGGACCTTGGGTCCAAATTTCAGGAATTTTGGAGGCCCAGAACTCACCCATTTGGATGGCCCAAATTCAGTACAGTTATTTCCAGCAAGATTTCACCTTGGACAGATTGTAACTCCGGAATTTATTAAAATACTTCTGAGTACCCAAAATTTATTAAAATTTTCAGAGAGGTGGTCCACCCATTGTGAGACCCACATAAAAATTTTTGGGGCCAATGAACACCGGTGCACACCGTGGCAGGGGCCGTACTGGCGCATCACGTTGGGACGTCCAGGTCAGTCCAATTTTCTGGACAAATTGTCTTCTAAAAATAAATTAAACTACTTCTAGTTATCCAAAAATTATAAAATTTTGTGGAGGTGTGGCCCACCCATGGAAGGACCACCTTGAAAACTTTTAGGGCCATCGGGCCCCTGTACTGACCGTGGTGTGGCTTACAATTTGGATCAACTTTGGGCCAAATACCCAGGCCTGTATGATTTCCCACCATGGGACCCTCCTACCTTGGGCTGTTGGGCCTACATTCCAATGGCATGGCCTGCTTGAAGTAAGTATTGTATATCCCCCTTCTTATTTGGTGGGACCCACAGTGATGTGTGTGGGCCATCAGGGATTAAATATACTGTAAAATAATTTCATAGTTGGATTCCAACCAACCTAAGAAAATGGGTGGGCTGAAATTTGGTAATGGGCCTTATAGCCTTAGTTGGGCTGGAACTTTTGATAGGCTCGTTGGACCCTTGGGTCCTATATTTACCATGCCACCCACTAAGGCTCTCCAATGTGCAAGAGGACCTCCCTAACAATATGATGGAAAGGAAATCTCAAACCGCACTAAAGGGCGACCAGGAACACGGCCACCTAGCCATCCTTGGGATCACTTGGAATTTCTCCAAGGGCGGGGGCTCGGAGTACCACTGAGTCCAGAATGTGGTACACCGACTTGATCCACACCAAGTCAGATTCCTTCAACGTTGACCCAATCGGGCCAATGTCTTCTCACTCTGCCGGAGACTGGATGGCCTATTCCCTTGCTGAGGCGGACCCCTCAGCACTCATGGGCCGATTAGCTGAGGACCGAGAGGCCATCCTTGATCCGTGAGATGCCACGAAATACATATCGCTCATTATCATGATCGAAGATGGTGGATCCTCCAATAAATCCCAGTCCTCCTGCTCCCTATCGCAATAGAACGTCACTGATTCCTCCCATTGGTTCGACGATTCAACTTGTTTGGCCAGGATTGTGGTCGAAAAAAAGGGACGCGAGAGAAAATAAAAGAAAAAAGGAAATAGAGAAGACAAAGCTCATTGGGGACAGAGGGCTCTGACTCGTCGGGAATCGACAAGTCCAGTTGGGCAGAGAGAAGTAGAGTGGTGGCAGGAACAAATGCTTCTCACACTGCTAGGGCATTCCCCTTTTATAGGGAATTTGATTATACAACAATGAATGCATGTAATTAATGCAGTAGCCAAAATGGCTCCTTGACGCCCGCGCTTGGCCACGTGAGGCTTTCCCACTCGCCGAACGACTCGACTCCCCAAAAGGCGCAATACGTCAAAGCCCCATAAGCAGAGATCCAATCAAGCGCCATGCCAGTGCACGTGACCTCGAGCCGGCACACGTTAGCTCAAGCATGCCATACCATGATTGTGGATCCGCCTCAATCCCCGCGCCTACAACCTTATTCAGCATTAATGACGAGTGGCTCGATTTCCCACACACTAGAAGGTTTGACCTCACTGAACCAACTTACTTCTCGAGCTTATTGCGCTAGTTCGGAAGTAGGGGGCTGCTATTATGGGTAAAAATGGATTGGCTAAGACAAGAGGTTAGCTCAAACCTCTGTGCTCGTCATATGAACAACCGGCGCCGGTCACAACCAAGGAGCCCCTCAATGGCCAGGAACCAGTAATCCACTGCTGGGGAAACAGCTAAGTCCTCAAGGTTAGCCATCAAGAGATGAAGAATCTATACTCCTACCAGATACTGAGCCCTTCCACGGTCCCATCCATTTCCGAGCTACTGTTCGGAACATCTCTTAGTGAGGGCCCCCGAGGTACAACCCTGCACGAGGCAAGAGTCTGAGCCGCTACACTCAGGGAAACCTTTCCCATGCGGTAACATGAAGAGGATGGTCATTCCCGATCCCATCTACATTCCACTAAGGAAAGGAGCTCGGTCTCAGTGCTCGGACACGAATCCCAAGGGCAGGTCGGCAATATGTTCAATAACAAGGGAAAACTCAACAACGACTCTGGAGAATCCAGGTCGGCAAACTACTATTCGAAATGGACATGTAAGTCACCTCAAATTCTCCACCTCGGCTTCCCACGGTGTTTCCTCTAATCTTACCAAGAAGATCTGTCCGAGATCTCAGCCAAAGATCTTGGAAGATAACCTTAACACGGTTTTATCCTAGATCTCAGTCGTAGATCTCGGAGGATCACCACGACACGTTCAGGATACAATTTCCTCTACAACACGCAACTACTAAGTAGGGAGATCACGATCTACACCACCGCCCTCTTTCAACTATAAATAGGAGCATCCCAAATGGTGAAAGGTAAGCATAACCTTTCGCATGATCCACTCCCTAAAGCCCTTCGTTCTACTAGACCTACCTTGCCTTTCTAACTTTGAAATTAGAGGCTCCCTTGTAGCAGCCAGGGTCTCCATTTGTCTTCTCTTGTAGGTAACAAGTTGTCTAAGGAGGACATCTGGATTTATGCATCAACAAAACTCTATAAATATTTTAGACTCTTCCATTTTAATATTTTTAAATTGAGTCATTAAGAGTTGAAGCTTCGAGTGTTTTACGGTGCTAGTCCCCTCATGGGTGCATTCCAATCCATTCCATGCTTCCTTACCGTTTCACATGTACATATGCGTTTAAATTCCAATCCATTCTGTCTAGCAACAAAATAACCATCTGCTGAGAAATATTGATTATATCAAATGGAGTTCGATGATATCGAAATTCAAATTTTGATAGAACCAAACCATCTTCCGACTTAGGGCTCTCCCTCTACATAGAAAACATTCTCTAAGTGTTCATCGGTAGAATCGAATCACCTTCGATTACATCGAGAGTAAGTTCTCGATAAAATCGAAGGCTACTTGATTACATTGAAAATCAAGAATATTTTGTCCAGCAAACCATCAAGGAATATATGTCTCTTCGATTACATCGAATACCATTTGATGTCATCAAAATTCAATAGCATTGAATGATGATTGATAACATCGAATATCAGGACGAAATCTTCTAGCAAGAAAAGGTAATTTTCTGAAGAGAATCCGATGGGATCGAATTACCTCTCGATTACATTGAAGTGCACATCGATATAATTGAAGGGTGCTCGATAAAATCGAGTAGAATCCGTTCTACAGAAAAATGAATATATGTGTGTAGGAAATCGATGCAATCATAGTAGGCTAAATAACATCGAATTTCAAATTTCGATGGAATCGAAGACTACTCGATAACATCGACAATGACAAATTTATGCCCATTTTTGTACCGTTGGGATTTCAACTTTATAAATACACTAGGTTTGCTTCTTTTAAAATGAGCTAGAATTTAAGAAAGTTTGAGAGAGTTGTTTAAAGAGTTTATACCCTCTTCCTCATTCCCTCTTTCCCATTAGAGTTCATCATTCAACATTTGGCATAAGCATTTACTCAACATCTTCATTGCTTGGATTGAATTATGAACTCTAACATTCAATGAGTTTCCAACAACACTCATCATAGGCATTTCTTTGTGTTGGAACTCTTGAATGCATAGCTCATGCGAATCTTCCCTATGTGTTTAAATCATATTATCTAAATAGAGAATAACAACAAACCCTAAACCTCACAACGTCAAAACATTGATCGAATCATCAGAAGCGGTTGAGGTTCAAGGGAGCTGAAGACTCTTCGTCAACATTAAAGATTTTCAGATTGTGCGAGAAAGGGGCTCACTCACTTATTTGTAAATATAAGGAGTCCATTGAGTCTGAAGCCCTCCTCGTGAAGGATTAGGATTTAAAGTTTGTGTGACAAATTCGCCAAGACCTCTTTGTAGGCCTCCGACGGGAGAATATGTGGTCCTTGTGTATGACATGTTGTCCTCGTGAAGGATGTGTTGCATTGTGTAGGAATTGCCTTGTGTAGGCTCCCAATTGTGTCCTTGTATAGGACTCGTCACCTTATGTAGGCACCTAAGGCAACCTTGTCTAGGTCCATTAGATAACCTTGTGTAGATTGTAAAGGTTCATAGTTAACCTGATTTACAACTATTGGATAGTGAAATCCAGTACACTCTAGGAGAGAGTGCATCCGCCGGGAGTGAAGTAGGCAAGTAGTCAAACCACTATATATGATTGTGTTTAGATTGTTGTTGAGGGTCAAACATTGCATATTATCCCCCATTTATATCTTGGTTTTATGAACATGATACTGCTTAATGTCCTATTTTATTCATGTTTGTGTTGCAAGGTGAATTTAAGAGCTTGGATTGGAAAAAGTGTTAAAAACATAGATTTGACGTTCAAAGATCACGAAGGCAAAGAATGGATCTTAGGAGACAGATTGAAGATTTCAAGGTCCCAAGATTCAGGAAAACCAAGTGGAGAAGGAAAGAAGTCAAAAGAACAAGTGCAGTATTCACATTGACTATGTCATCATCACCGTTCGATGACATCGAAGGTACCATTCGATGACATCGAACACGAGTTGATGACATCAAATTTATGAAAGAAAATCGGGTTGGTTGCTGGACAAATTGAATATATTTTTCGATGACTTGAGGACTTGTTCGATGACTTGAAGCCTTGCTCAAAGACATCAAAGCCAGTTCGATGACATCGAATTTTCTGTGGATTTTTGGCAAAACTCACTGGACTATTTTGGACGCATTATCGATTCCTCGAATAATGCTCGATGACATCGAAGACACCTTCGATGACATCGAAGGTAGGTTTGATGATATAAAAGATTACACAGTTCAGACAAAGTTACGGAACACAGAAAAAGCACGTATTAAAGTCACCTTCGATGACATCGAAGGCAGTTTGATGTCATCGAATGACTTATGCAGAGTTTCGCGGAGTGCGTAACTTTAAGGCAGTTTCTGGATTTTTCCAAGTTAGTGCGAAAGGAGGTGTTGCACAACTATAAATAAGAGTCCCCAAGGCATCTCTGGGCATATATCTAGGGTTTGGAGGAGCGAAGCACAAGGGTGGAGAGCTGTCGCCAAGCGTTTTTCTTTCTTCCTTAGTTTTTATGTTTTCTTCTAGGGTTTTAGATCCAGTCATGTCTATGGTTGGCTAAACCTCTTAGCTAGGGCTAAGAGGTGAAGCTTGTAGCGTGATGGGATGTTTCTATTACTTTGATTCATGTTTATGTTGAATTCTCTTTGATTTTAGTTTGATATTCAAGGAATACTTTCAGTTCTTAATGGTTTGTTGTGACTCAAATTACAATAGATCTGCAATAGGTTTGAACATCTTCTTTTCATGTATTAAGATTGTGAAGTTAGTAAATCCTGTTGTTCACCATCGTCCCTTGAGCATGGTTTCGTGATGGAATCCCTTCTAACCTTCATAATTCTCCTATGTTTGATTGTGGAATTAGTATATCCTGTTGTTTGCCATTGTCTCTTGGACATGGCTAGGTGATGGAATCACTTCTAGTTCTCATAACTCTCATCCATTAAGAATTAGGTCAAAGGAAGTTCAGATTTGCTTTTATTGAGATATCTTCTAACTGGATAGGATAGGACTCTGATTCCAGTTGTGTCCTTGAATCAAGTAATAAATCTCCCTGATTGCTACAAGTGGATCCTTGGAAACCCTAGTTCCCACCTTTAAATTTCTTAAGTTTCTAGTTAAAACTCTCACGATTACTTCCTTTAATTTCAGATTTAGATCTACAACTTCTTCTAATTCTACTTCTAGTTACTTTCATAATACACACGAGATTAGTCCTTGTAGATTCGACCTCGGTCTCACCAAGATTATTACTATATTGTGACCCTACAATTGGGGTTGTGAACGAGTGTTTGGCGCCGTTGCCAAGGATTAACGGCTACATTTTTCTGAGATTAACTTGTTTTGGAATTAGTTTAAGATTAGGGTTTTTCTACTTTCACTTTTTAGGTTAGGGTTTTTTTTTTTTTTTTTTTTTTTCAGAATTATTTTAGAAACTAACTTAGCTTTCTAGTTCTAGGTTTAGAAACTTTCCTTTTCTGTTTTTAGAAACTAATTTTTTATTTTTTAGAAACTTTCCTAATCCGTTTTTAGAAACTAATTTCCTTTCCTTTTTCTGTTTTTAGAAATAACTTACTTTCTATTTTTAGAAAATTTCATTTTTCTTTTTTTAGAAACTAGGTTGCTTTTTTAGTTCTTTTTTAGAAACTAATTCACTTTCCTTTTTCTTTTGTAGGATCCCAATATAGAAACTTCTAATTTGGTAACTTCTTTCTAATTCTCTCTCTTTCTATTTCCCTCTTTCTTTTTATATTTAAGTTTGATTCTAAAATTGAGGGCTGAGAGTGTTTCATGCCCAAGTGGGTCCATGATAACACTCGACGTCTCTTGATTGAATGAGGATTGGTTGAGGGGTTATCTATCCATCATAGGATTGGACACCACTTGAGATCCACAGAGTTAACTGAAGCTATGACTGCCAATCAACTGGCTAGTCAACCTCCAAATCCACCTCAACCTAGGGTTGAGGAAATCCAGGATGAGAATGAGGTGCGTCATGCACCCCCGCCTCGTACTTTATGAGATTATTTACAACCGGTGAGGGTGAGCACACTTTCATGCATGGTTTTTCTAGAAAATACAGGACATATGGATATTAAACCAGGGGTGATCCAACTCCTTTCAAAATTCCATGGACTTGAATTTGAAAATTCATATTTACACATGAAAGAGTTTGATGAGATCATAGTCACTCTATATTTTTCAAACGTGTCTGAGGACATGGTTAGGCCGAAACTCTTTCCCTTCTCCTTAAAAGAGAAAGCTAAGACATGGTTGCATTCATTACGTCCAGGATCTATTGACAGATGGAACGACATGACAAGGGAGTGTTGAAGGTCAAATATTGCATATTATCCCCTAGTTATATCTTGGTTTTATGAACATGATACTGCTTAATTCCTATTTTACTCATGTTTGTGTTGCAAGGTGAATTTAAGGGCTTGGATTGAAAAGGATGATAAAAGCATGGATTTAACGCTCAAGAATCAGCAAAGCCAAGGATGTATCTTATGAGTCCGAGAATGAAGAATTCACATGCCAAAAATTCAACAAAACCAAGTGAGGAATGAAGAGCATTGAAGACTTGAAGTGAAGAAAAGGAACCCTAAAAATCTACATCCTTCGACTAGTCTAAGCCCATCTTCAACCAGTCAAAGGATCCTGCTCGACCAATCGAAGATTCCTAGACTCGAACTCCAGTGAAAAAATCCTATAAATTCCCATCATCCTCGACTAGTCGAGGGAAACCCTAAACCAGTCAAAGGTTGCCTTCGACTAGTAGAAGGTTGTCCTCGACCAATCTAAGGTTACGCAGACAACACACGAATTGCAGAAATTTAAAGCGGTTTCTGAATTTTTCCAACTTTGTGCGAAAGTTAGAGTTGCAAAACTATAAATAGGGGTCCCTAGGATGTTCCTAGGCATCTTCTAGGGTTTAAGGAGTAGAGCAAAAGGGTGGAGCCGCCGTCTGGGAGTTCTTCTTCTTCTTCCTTAGTTGATTTTTTATTTTTTTAAGGGTCTTCAGTTCAATTGTCACGCCCCAAAACCCGGAAATCGAGCTCACAAAATTCCCCATTGCCGAATCCGTTACCGACAGCCTCCGTGGTACCCCATTCTCAGCTTCCAGCGTCCATACACCAGATTCCGATCTTGGGATCCTACAAGGAGGATTTTTCAATGTACATTTAACTCGTAATAAGCATAACCACAAGTTTACCCAAATCACAAAGATAACATCATTATCACATATCCACTAATATAAACATTTGAATATAATGCTGAAAGGGAAATACATATGTCAAAATCAAAGCTCTAAAAGACCGCTGCATGCTCCAAGTTCAATGCTGCTGTAACCTAACATCACCTGCACGCATCTATCGTGCATTAGCTTATAGAAAGCTTTGAGGGTGGTGTAAGTGTGTGTACAAGGTAAGTGTCAAGTATTTAATACGATGCCATAATCATATAATATTAGAAATACTGGCAAGATCATGAATTATACGATATCAGAGTAAGCAGAAATACTGCAAGTCCATAAAAATATCATCAACCTCATCCAGGATATGCGATGAAAAGATATAGCAAGCCAATGTCATATACTGAGAAAGTAATGTAAATCAACTATATAATGCGGAAACATAATGAACCGGATATCAGATATCGAGGATGCAATACATATGTAATTCGAAAGAGTTACGAATACCATCAGCCTTATCTAGGTCATATAAATGCAGAAACATAGCAACCCAAAATGCCATATGTCGAGGATGTAATGCAATATGCAATATGTGGTGCGAATGAAATGACCAAGCTATAGTGTGAAGTCGGGATGATAGTACGTGGTATCGCAGGCTATGGAGCCTATCACAAAGGACTTCAATCCAAACCGGTCCCATACCTAAATTTGGATAGATATACTCAATGTGGTAAGCTCTTGATCTCAGGTTAGTCGCGCGCCCCAACCAAAATTCTTGCCATTGTAAAAGTACACATAACAATTAGTTGTGCACCACCAGTCCGAGTGGATAGTGAATAAATGAATGAGTATAATGCTGAGTATGAAACTCCTGCTCCACAAATCAGTACTCTACATATCTAGGATCATCACTGGGTTCTAGTACACTCTACATGCAACCGCCGCCCACTGACGTACGACCATGCAAGTGGAAGAGACATCACCATCCACCTGGCCAGTAGTAAGCCAATATCTACTCGCCACGTCGATAGCGGACCCATTTACGAGCTGGTCAAACTCAGCCTAGTTATGCCCCCTACCCTCGGGAGGGTAAGGCCACACCCCCTCCCAACTGACCACGACGCAGTGGAGACGTGGCCTACTGGTATACGGCCCTCATGTGCTCATATATATCTACTCAGTCTCGACATTGAGGCATCCTCTAGTACCAAGTGGGTTTAGGAATTTTAACCCAGGGCCATCTATGGCGGGCCGATGATAGTAACAGATTTCCAGTGTCCCATCTGACCATCCACGATATGCCTATGGAGGCTACAACCCTGATGTCGCTAGGGCGTACAGTAATCACAACACACAATGTAAGATGAATGAGTCATACAATCCAGTCATGCATCAATCCTGCGCATACCATGCGCTCATGTGAGACAATCTCCGCCTATTAGGGAGTCTCATAACAACATGCCCAATGATATATGCAATGATCAACCACATCTCATAACAAACATGCAAATGATGCGTATGGGCATGTATCATGATGCTATGTTGTCACATACTCATAATCAACATCAATAATCGGCCTCGACAATCGGCCTCTATAATCAGAATCGGCCTCGACAATCGGAATCGGCCTCGATAATCAGAATCGACCTCAACAATCGGAATTGACCTCGACGATCAGCCTCGACAATCCTCGACAATTAGAATTGGCCTCAATAATCGGAATCGGCCTTGACAATCGGAATCAGCCTAGATAAATGGAATCGGCCTTGACAATCGGAATCGGCCTAACAAAAAGGGCCTAAGGGAAGGTTACAATGTGGACATTCAACCATCATTACCCATCAATGTGGACATTTAACCAATCATTGCTCCTAAGGAGTGGCCCACATAGGGCTGAATCAAATGGGTCATATCAAATGGGCCGAATTAAATGGGTTGTATCACATGGGCTAAGTCAAATGGGCCATATCAAATGGGTCGAATCATATGGGCCGTATCAAATGGGTTGAATCACATGGGCCAAGTCAAATGGGCCGTATCAAATAGGCCTAATCAAATGGGCCGAATCATATGGGCCGAATCAAATGGGCCGTATCAAATGGGCCGAATCACATGGGCCAAGTTGAATGGGCCCAAACCAGCCACACCATTCATTTATACCTAGAGATCATTTTAAAACATTATTACAAAATGAATCATATCCCAAGGATCATTTGGACCATACCACAAATGGCAGTGGTGATAATGATTTCCACTATTGAATTCCAGTGGGCCCCACCATAGTATTTATCTTCCATCCAGTCTGTTCATAAGGACCTGAGCAGGGAGGGAAAAATAAATATTATATTGATTCAAAACTTTTGTAATCCCAAAAGGGGTTTCAATGGTAGACATCTAATCTCCACTGTTTTTGGCTGTGTGGTCCACTTGATAACTAGATCTGTTTTATTTTTCTTCCCAAGCCCTAGGACGAGCTGATCAAATGGATGGATGGTTTGGAAGATTCACATACACCAAGGTGGGGTGCACATATATGGATGGTGTGAATAAAGCACACGCATCATGTGGGATCCATGCAAATGGATGGTGTGAATAAAACCCACAAAACTGGTGCCAATATAGCAGCCCCGGACTGCTCGCCAAGTAGATGGATGATCTAGATCACCAGACCCATTTCACTTACTGACGTTATCAGCTGGGGCCCACCGTCCCTTTGGACGGTCTGGATATAACACTACCTTATGGTGGGCCCCACAAAACTTGTTGAAATTAATCCAGCAACATATTGTTGCTGGATGTACGGTGTAGATAGACACATATATCATGGTAAGGCCCCACCGGTGATGGACGTCAATACAGCAGCCGACCTGCTGTTGGGGCCATAGATGGACGACATTGATGAAACACATACAGTATGGTGGACCCCACCGTCAGGCCAACCCACTATTGCATCAAGGTAGGCCCCACGTGTAGGGTGGGTCCCACCGTCCAAGGTCTGGATGGTGTGGATGCACCACATGTGCATGGCCCACATGAACGACAGGAGGTGGGATTTAACTCTCACATCAAGGAGGATCCCCACCGTCTAGAAATGCTAGACGGTGTGGATAATCTCATACATCAAGGTGGGCACATGCAGCACTTGTCCAGAGATGGACAGTGCGTTTACATACATCAAGGTGGGCCCCATCCGGTGTCAAAACAGACGGACGATCTGGATGTAGCTGGTGCGAGGTACTCCAGCCATTTGGATTCCCATATCAGGTGGGTCCCACGTGGGGCCCACCATAACATTATATTATATTATAATATATATAAAAAGAAATGCCAAGAGCCATGGAGCTTGTTGGCGTCCTTGCAGCAGCTGGGTAGTTGATGTGAGGTACACCACCCAATCCTCTCCCACCGTCCAATCCATGGACGGTGGGGATATAACACAAATAATTCAACGTGGGCCCCACATCCTTGCTGGACGATGTGGGAAAAATACATTCATGGTGGGCCACACACTCACATATCAGGTGGGCCATCGACAAGGAAAGGGAGAGAGAGAGATAGATAGAGAGAAGGAGAGAGAGATCGACGTATTGGAGGGACCCCGCCACTATGGGCCCCTCTTTGATACAACACAAACATCCAAGTGGGTCCCATTATAAGTGGGTCCTCAAACTAAAAATCAATGGTGGATCACCCACCTTAGATCTCTTCTTCTTTCTTCTGCCAATACATGTTAAAGCTCCAATGAATGAATTTCAACGGTTGAGATTCATCATGGAGAGTGGGATTGGATGGTAGGAAGGTGGGCCACACTAGCTCTTCTCATGGAGCTAGAGTGAATGTGGGTTGCTTGGAGAATGAGAGAGAGAATGAGAGAGAGAGCGAGAGAGAGGTGATGGGAGAGAGGGATGGTGAGTGATGGATGGGTGTACTTGGTTGTAAGAAAGAGAGTTGACTTTGGGGAGGGGTGGTTGTACTTGGGGATAGGTGTTGTACTTGACATTTGATTGATGGATTGATGTGATGTGTCGTAGAGATTTTTACGGTATTTGCAACGCTCGGCATTTTCCTCGAACTGAATGCGGGTCCACATCTCCTGGCCCAGGTATCGCCTCGGCGTGCGAGACGCGGCGTCAGAACCGCTGCAACGGCGCGGTCGCTAGGGTACAAGTTTAGGGTCAAGCCGACTCTAGAATATGGGACACGACTCATGGCTGAGTGCAAATGCAGAATACAGGTCCCGGGTTGCCAGAATTCGACCGGGAGGATCGCGGAAGCCTAAGGAACTGTACCGGCTAGGATACGAGTCTCACATCAATCATGTCTATGATTGGCTAAAATTTTTAGCTAGGGCTAAGAGGTGAAGCTTGTAGAGTGATTAGGATGTTTGTTTTTTTTTTTTATTCATGTTTTGTTGAACTCTCTTGGATTTTAGTTTAATTATGAAGGAATATTTTTAGTTTTTAATGGTTTGTTGTGACAAATTACAATAGATTTATGATAGCTTGAGATATCTTCTTTTCCTGAATTGAGATTGTGAAATTAGGAAATCTTATTACTCACCATCGTCCCTTGGGCATGGTAGGATAATGGAATCCTTCCTAACCTTTGCAATTCTCTTATGATTAGCTGTGGGATTGGTAAATCTTGTTGTTTGCCTTGTCTCCTCGGCATGGTTAGGTGATGGAATCACTTCGAAATCCTCACAACTCTCATCCATTGATGATTACATCCATGAGAAGTTCAAAGATCTGACAAATGTCTTGTTAACAACTGGATAAGATAGGACTCCGATTGCAGTTGTGTCCTTGAATCATGTATAATATCACCCTAATTGCTTCAAGTGGATCCTTGGCACCCTTGTTACCGCCTTTAAATTTATAAGTTTCAATTACCTTATTCAAAATCACATTCTCAAATATTTCAGATTCAAGTTTACATCTTATTCTAGTTTTAGTTCTAGTTACTTTCAGGAGACACACAAGTTCAGTCCCTATGGATTCGACCTCGATCTCACCAAGATTATTACTACATCGCAACCCTACGCTTGGGGTTGTGAACAAGTTTTTGTCGCCATTGCCGGGGACTAACGGTTGTGTTTTTCTAAGATTAGCTAGTTTTGAAATTGGGTTAAGATTAGGATTTTTCCACTTTCTATTTTTAGGTTAGGGTTTTTCTGAATTATTTTAGAAACTAACTTAGATTTCTAATTCTAGGTTTAGAAATTTTACTTTTCTGTTTTTAGAAACTACTTTCTAATTTTAGGTTTAGAAACTTTCCTAATTTGATTTTAGAAACTAACTTTTCCGCTTTTTAGAAACTTTTTATTTTCTGTTTTTAAAAACTTTCCTTTTTCGTTTTAGAAACTAGTTGTCTTTTTAATTTTTTTTTTTTTATAGAAACTAATTCACTTTCCTTTTTCTTTGCAGGATCCTAACATAGATTTTCTCTAATCTGGTAACTTCTTTCTAACTTCTCATCTACTTACTTTCCATATTGCTATAGAATTTTTCTTTTATTCTCTTTTAGGATTAGGTTCAGGATTAGGGTTTCACCATGTATATGTAAGAGTGGGAACGTCAATATGCTGAACTAGTTTTAGAGAATGCGAGAAATTGTGAAGGGTTGTTAGATGATTATATGAGGAAGCAACCCATGTCCCAAAATTTTTCTAAAACCATCATCGAGAACCAAACGGAATACAACGCTCCACCGGTTAAGAAATCCTTACACGATCATATGTGGGAGAACAATTACACCCCATGGATTAAGAAAACAATACGTGAGTGGTGGGGTTATCATAACTATGGGAGTGAGAATTATTATCACCCATCAGACAAGAAGAAAACAATGAGAGATTATATTATGGGTGATAATATGTATCAACAACCATCAGATTCTCCCACTTATGACCAGTATGACTATAATCAGTGGAAACATCAATGTTGGGAAGATAAACCAGCAATACATCATAATGAACATTCTCTTGGGTCCTCTAACTTTGAAACCCAATCAGAAACGATCCAAGAGGAGTTACTTCAGGGTTACACAGACAATTTTGCTGGCATCAGAAGAATGATAAAAGCGCTTGAATCGCATCTCGATAAGCTAATGGAGGCTAATTCACCCCAGCCTCAACCCAATCTAATTCTTCATCCCAACTCCCTACTTATGATAAGTGAAAACATCACGATTGAGAAGTTGAATCAACAATGAATCATAGTGACAATTCTCTTGGGTCCTATACCTCTAAGATCCAACAAGAAACAATCCATGAGAATTCACTTCAGAATTTCATACAAACTCTAGAGCTCATCCAACAAAACACACTCCAGAGATTTCAAGAACTTATAAAAGATATACAATAGTGGAGTTCACGTAATGCAATTATGGAGAATATTGAAATTGAGAATGAAGAGTTATATTGTGTTAATGAGCATATGGTTCAATTTTCGGAAGAGTCGATCTCGATGATAGTCCAAAGGAATGATCAAGCGACCTGGGTGTCTTTCAAATATAATGATACTGGCACACTTCACTCACATGACACACTTGGTTTCAATGATGAGGAAGAGGTTAGCTTATTCGAACCTCAACCCAATCTATGAACAAAATGTGAGGAAAGCGACCCATTCCGGGTGTGTACTGTACTGAATTGGAAGATGATGAGTATTGGGATGACAATCATGAATGTATATCTCAAATCCCCCTGGATTCAATCTCAAGTTTGGCCCATATCAATGATCAAGAGGTTCATGAAGTTGTCGACCATAGTGATCTACTCCACCCATCTGACATGACCAATTTAAATGTGGAGGATGAACCAATTTTAACTAACCCTTCCAACCTTTGTCAGGTATGGTTAGAGCACTCCTCTGAATTGAATGATGATATGATTCGGGAGATGGACGAGTTGCTCGATATGACTCTGAAATTTGAAACCATCCAGTTAAGGCCACTATCTGAGTTGTCAACTCTTGACAATACAATGCCTTTTCTCAGTAGTACCAATGAACAGAGTCTTCACATCAATTCTTCGCATGTTGATCTTTAATCTATTTATGTAAGGCAGGACAAGATACATCCAATGATGATTTATTCTCACCGTGATGAGGAGAAAGAGATCATGCTTCCATCCACTTCCAGAGATGATGGAATCCTTCGGCAGATCATCACAAACTTCGATGTGGAAAATGAGTCACTTTGAACTGAATTTCCCAACTCTTTGGACGATTGCTTGACACACTTTACAGATCCAAACGATCCTATGATAAAAGAAATAGTGGATGCCTTACAAGACAATACCTCGGTAGTTGTCACTGACCGAGAGAACCCTTATTCTGAAGTCCCTCCTTCCCCATATCCTGAATGTTAACCATTAAAGGAGGAGGAACTGAAAATTGAACCGAAGTCCGAAACTTAGGAATGTGTTGAGACTACATCACTTCCTGAGAATTTTTTTAAATTTTATCTACTTGTAGTCTTTAATTTACCATGGGGTACTAACTCTAAAACTTTCTTTATCACAGGTCAATCATATATATTTTCGACACCTCAGGAGATTAAAAGGAAACCTTATGCTGAGGTCCATAAATTTCTCTGGAAATTCATGCTCCAAGGCATCCAAGCCTATTGCAAAAAGGGCTTTTGGATGATCTTGGTGAGAAACCTACTAAGAAATTAATCAAGATATTAGCCAAAGGAGGAACCTGGTGGCATGACTGAGTAGCTTTTCCTTTGCTTTCCTAGTTTAAGATTAGCTTATTGCTTTTATAGGACTAGGTTAGTTTGTTTCTACTATTTTATGATAGTTTTCTTATCGTCTGTTGAGTCCTCCTGCTAACCCATCTTAACTTTGAGACCCTTGGAAAAGCCTCTAGATTCCTTCTTCAGGTACTACCTTTCCATCACTTCTCTTTTACTTTCGTTATCTCATATGCATTGCATGCTTATATCTTTTACATTGAGGATAATGTAGATTTTAGGTTGGGGGTGTGGATTAGGCTAGCTAATTAGTGTTTTCTTAGTCTTTGAGCAAAAATTATGAAAATTTTTCTGAAAATTTTGTAAATTCGAGTGATTTTGAAGTTCATCTATGATTTAGAAGTATAAAATACTTAATGTTGGTGATTTATGACTCTTGGGTTTAGTTAAGTTCGAATTATTAATTCATGATTAGAAGTTTTAAACATTGATTGAGTCATGATTTCACATGTCACATCTAGCTTACACATTAAGGTGTCAATTTGATATTGAATTGTAAACTTGGTGATTATTAAGCATCGAAGGAACCAACCTGGGGAATTTGTCTATCATGTTCAATGAGAAGAATTGAAAAGAAAGAAAAATAAATAAATACCCAGCTAAAAAACACTTGTCGTCGAAAATGGCTACCTACTAAAGATCTTTAAAAAGGTTGACATAACGTGAAAGCCATCGATAGAAAAAATTAAAAGCTGGAAGAATGAAAAGATGAATTGTAAGGAAAGTTTTGGTTTATGTTTTGGTTATCTTGAATGGTCTTTTGATTATTAATGTTATCATGAAAATGGAGAATTGAACCTTTGATTGTGATGAGTCTAAGCTTCATTATACACTCATGGAACTCAATGTTTAGAAATTTTCTAATTGGAGGATTAATGCTTTAAACTTGATTATGAAGTTTATCGAATGCTAGAGTTTAGGAGAGAATAATGTTCAACATTGATGTATTTTGAAATTCTATCATCTGGATTATTTTAAAACCACTTGAGCTTATAAAAATTGTCTTGTAGTTTTCGAAATATTTTTCGCATACTTTGCTCTTGACTAGCAAAATGTCGGTTGGGGATTGTGTTGAGGATCAATGTAACGCCCTGAAAATCGGGGGTCGAGCATAAACTCAACTCCCGAGTTCCAGAACATCACTTATGCAACAAAATGAATGATGATTGAATGTTGACTGTATTCGTGCATTGAACATGAGTGAGATTAAGCCAAAACAGCATATCATACTCCAGAGACAGTTAAGTTTGCAAGCGGAAGACTGTGATAGATAGAAAATATATTATATAACTTATGATGAGTCTCCAGAGTGTGATAACATTACCAGGTTAAATAAATACAAGTGCAGTTCTAAAATTTACCAAATGTGAGGAAGTGTAATGCCTTCTATCCCAAGAACCATAACCCCGTCAATACAATACCAGGTCTTCATTGGCTTGTCAGAAAGTTACATGTAGGAGAACTCCTCCTCCACATCATAGAAGTCCGGCTCTGCTTCATAAGCATCGCCATCACCTGAAACTCAACAAATCTGGTGGGTGTTCGGAACACCGTCCCGTAACGTGGGAGTGAGTGATCAACTCAGTGGAACAGTAAAGCATAGGTTAACATGTTATCAATTCAATCAAGCAGTAATGATAAAGCAGTACAAATCAAACAATTCTAATTACTCTTATTAAATGCAAGAATGAAATGACATGATGCTGTATGCCCTTGCCAAACCACCCTCAAGCGACATCATCTTACGTTCGCGAATGCTTAACTCCCTCAGTGCGTCACATCTACAAAGCACATGCGGTGCGATGATGCTCATGATTACCAAGTTATTATTAGTCCATTTCAACCAGCAGTATTGGGAAACTAAGGTACCTCCCTTGTATCATTCCCAAACATGATCCATTCTAGGGTCGTCAATCCTAGATAATCTCATACGATATTATGGTTTGAGAAGCGTAGTGAAGGCATCGCAAAGGGCTCGTCACCCGTCAGCGCGGATACAGATCTCACCGTATGCGGCTCAATTGCTGGCTGTCAGCTTGAGTACAGGTCTCACCGTACTCGGCTCAATCACTAGCCGTCAGCTCGAGTACAGGTCTCACCGTACTCGGCTCAACTCACACTCTAGTTGCTGTGAAAGACTCGTCGCCAATCACAGACCCTTGGAGTGTACTCGGTGATACTACGGAGGACTCGTCGCCCGTCAGCACGAGCACAGATCTCACCATACTCGGCTCTCGCCGAAGTATCGACAGCTCGAATACAGTGTCCCATACCACCGTATTCGGCTCACGAGTTTGGTTGCGCAATGGTCACTACGGGGAGGCACATGGCCCTAGCGTAGGCCGACAGCTCGACCACGGTGTCCCATACCACCATGCCCGGCTCATGCGTCTTAGCGGATCGAGGTACCATGGTTAAAAAGGGGTTTCACTGGTAAGTTTGGTACCCTAGGTTCAAGCAGTAGTGTCCAAACAGGGTGAACATGCATAAGGCAGATCGGGTTACTTGACGAGCTCGACTAGCACGATCGTCCGTTGAGCTGCACGACATGAAGTCCATAAACAACTTCGTGTGGCCTAGCCACTGCCGACAGGCAACGCACGACTCGAGTTCGTCGAACACATCCCACGTGGCAAATGAATCTCAGCCACGAGTTCAATCTCGTTACCGATTGCCTGGACTATAATCATAGCCCCAAACACGATCAATTACAGAGATATAAAGCAGTAATGGATCAGGATTCAAATCATACAGTCAGTCTGGTATTATCCGTTTAGGGCTACCAGGGCTGTTGCACGCACTCGTTGCTCCGCTCCCCCATCACCCATGACGGATCATACAACATAAATATAAATTTAAACATATGCATTACATAGTTAAAATCATAAAACAGTTGAGCATGTTATGAATCACAACACAAGCATGAGTTTGTACATGTTCAAATCCTAATCACACAACTATCAAAGGAGATCATACACATAGTGAAAAGAGGTTGAGAATCATATCTCAACACCCTTATATATTACAATTTGCTAACTACTACACATTCAGACATTTCAAGAAACACTTAAACAAACATACATCAACATACATGACATATGTCGATCACATAGGCATTAGGCCAAATCCTTTCGCTAGGGAGTTACCCCAATCATAACACGCGTACACCCACGATAGATAGTCATGGCACGCAGGAACCCAAGTTCCATATTCATTCAGCTATTTCCACAAATACTTGGGTCACACATTTTAGCACATATAGTGTATACTGGCCGTGGCGTGATTTAAGGCAAATCCTTTCGTCAAAGAGATATCGCCATTACAACAATCATATATCCATAACAATTAGTCATGGCGAGCACGAATGAGAATTCTATACTCATTCAGCCATTTTCACAAACACTTAGAATACACTATTCCAACATACATAGTGTATGTTAGCAAACATGTATTAGGGCTATTCTTTCGCTAAGCGATTATTTTATTCGCGTATACCGTATTCATACAACAATTAATCATGACAATTATATTTCCAAAATTTACACATACGCGGTATTTCTAGAATACACAATTTCAACATACTAGGCATTTACACACGAGCATGTATCTCAGCGATTCCTTTCGCCAAACTAGTATTTTATCCATATACTATATAATCATACATTAAATAAACATGTCAAGTATTTTCCCGAAAAAAATACGTATACGGTATTTCTACGTATACCTAGAGTATGTGAAATTCCATATTCTACAACGTTAATCGAAACAGGAAACGAAAAGCACTTTGTACATGTGCATTTACACGCAGATCATGAATCTATCATTATTTGACATTGAAAGTGTTGAAAAACGTAACTTATACACTTAAAGTCTGCACCTTTTGTCGTAGAATCGTAACGGAGTTGATAGGTTCGCTAAGCTTCCGTATACGGGAGTTTGGCAACCTAAAGAACGAAATAGGTTAGCTATCTCATAACCTACAACCACCCAAGCCCCAAATCAGATTAGGGTTAGGGTTTCTTACCTAGAAATGGGGCTGGAATCGCCGGGAAAGCGATGAGAAAGGGATGGTGTAGCCCGTGTGGTGGCAGGGAACGACGGCAGGGAGATTCTCCCACTTCTCCCTCACTTTCTCTCTCTTTTCCCTCTCTCAAATCCAAATTCGTATGGCTGAAATGGGAGAGGGTTTAAGGTCCTTATATAGCCTCAAAACTCACCGAAATAGACTCCTGTTCAAAGGTTACTGCTAATATAGGTATTTCGTCACTTTTCCAGCTCAAAAGAGAGGTTCTGGTGGCCCTCCTTGAGCCAAACGTCAGACTTAAGCTCACCACACATGGATCTATGTGGGATTACGTTTTCGACTCGATCGGATTCCCAGATCGCACGTGGCGGACCACTTTCAGTTCAACGGTCAGTGGGCCACGATCCGAAATTCCAAGTACATGTAAATGTTCCTGAAATTTTTCTTAATCCGAGGGTGTAATTTGGTCTGATTCTGACGGTCTGGTTGCTTAATACTGATGTGCAAGTGAAAGGTGCCAGATCACTATTCCAGATATTTATTTTGGAATGGGAATAGTGTTTTTCACACTCCCTCGCTCCGGATCGAAACGAATGGCCGTGGGACATCGGCTGGATCTGATTTTTGAGATGATTGTCAAGCCCAGTGAGGCGGTCCTAGTTCCTTAGCTTCGTGTTAATCGGACTCCCGATGTGCGGTCTAGACCTAATACGAAGTTTCGTTTAATTCCCGAGAGCAGACGGGAAATGAGTTTGGTTCTAAACTTTAGGGAAACCTAGAGTCACTGATTTTGCAAGTTTTGGGTCTTGCAGATCGTATTTAAAGCGATCCCAACGGATTTCATGGCTAATCGAGTTTTGCACTTAGTTAACTTTGTTAAATTTCTAAAGGATTTAATCCTAATTGTTTTCTGGTTGAGATGGTACTTAGGCCTTTGCAATTTGTATATAAAGTGATCCAAGTTTTACTACTTAGCTAGTTTAAGATAGTGTCTAGGGCGAAAGTGCTTTGAAAAATTGGAAGCACAAGGTAGTGAAGGGTGGGATTTGTGAAGAAAATGGTTTAAGACGGGATTTGAGGCTTTGAATTGAGCGTTTGAAAAGTTAATCAGGTGTTAAGATTGACCCAATGCCTAAGGATGTCTAATCCCAGGTTGGCAAAAATCCGGGATGTTACAATCAAATATTGCATATTATCTCCCAGTTATATCTTTGTTTTATGAACATGATACTGCTTAATGTCCTATTTTACTCATGTTTGTGTTGCAAGGTGAATTTAAGAGCTTGGATTGAAAGGATGTTAAAAGCATAGATTTAACGCTCAAGAATCACCAAAGCCAAGGATGGATCTTATGAGACCAAGAATCAAGAATTCACATGCCAAAGATCTAAGGAAACTAAGTGAGGAATGAAGAGCATTGAAGACTTGAAGTAAAGAAAAAGAACCCTAAAAATCTTCATCCTTCGACTAGTCTAAGCCCATCTTCGACTACTCGAAGGATCTTGCTCTACCAGTCGAAGATTCCTCAACTTGAACTCCAGTGACAAAATTCTCTAAATTCCCGTCATCCTCGACCAGTCGAAGGTAGACTTCGACCAGTCAAAGGTTGTCCTCGACCAGTCTAAGGTTACGCAGACAGCACACGAATTGTAGAAATTTGAAGCGGTTTCCGGATTTTTCCAACTTGGTGCGAAAGTTAGAGTTACAAAACTATAAATAGGGGTCCCTAGGACGTTCCTAAGAATCTTTTAGGGTTTGAGGAGTGGAGAAAAAGGGTGGAGCTACCGTCCGAGAGTTCTTCTTCCTTAGTTGATTTTATTGTTTTGTTTAAGGGTCTTTAGTTCAATCATGTCTATGGTTGGCTAAATCTCATATCTAGGGCTAAGAGGTGAAGCATGTAGAGTGATTGGGATGTTTGCTTTGTTTTGATTCTTGTTTTGTTGAACTCTCTTGGATTTTAGTTTAATTATGAAGGAATATTTTTAGTTTTTAATGGTTTGTTGTGACAAACTACAATAGATCTGTGATAGCTTGAGATATCTTCTTTTCCTCAATTGAGATTGTGAAATTAGGAAATCTTGTTGTTCACCATCATCCCTTGGGCATAGTAGGATGACGGAATCCTTCCTAACCTTCGCAATTCTCTTATGATTGGTTGTGGGATTGGTAAATCCTGTTGTTTTCCTTATCTCCTGGGCATGGTTAGGTGATGGAATCACTTCCAAATCCCCATAACTCTCATCCATTGATGATTAGATCCATGAGAAGTTCAGAGATCTGACAAATCTCTTCTTAGTAACTGGATAAGATAAGACTCAGATTCCAGTTGCGTCCTTAAATCAAGTATAATATCACCCTAATTGCTACAAGTGGATCCTTGGCACCCTAGTTACCACCTTTAAATTTATAAGTTTCAATTACCTTATTCAAAATCTCTTTCTTAAATATTTCAGATTTAGGTTAATATCTTTTTTTAGTTTTAGTTCTAGTTACTTTCAGAAGACACAAAAGTTCAGTCCCTGTGGATTCGACCTCGGTCTCACCGAGATTATTATTACATCGCGACCCTACACTTGGGGTTGTGAATAGTGAGTTCATAAAGAAAATTTTCCGATACCATAAAACGAACACCCTTAAAAAATCGATCATGAACTTCGCACAAAAGGAAGATGAAATATTCTTCCAGTGTTGGGAGCGGTTCAAGGATCTTGTCAATTCATGCCCACAACATGGTTTTGAAACATGGTGAATAACAAGTTTTTTTTTTTAATGATGGGCTAACTTCTTCAATGCGCCAAATGGTCAAGACAATGTGCAATGGGGAATTCATGAACAAAGTGGTCGATGATGTGTGAGATTATTTTGACAAGCTTGCTGAAAGCACGCAATCATGGGACATCTCCCCAAAATCAAGCACCACTTCTAAGCCTACTCAATCAAAGGAGAGGGGCAGAATTTATCTTCTAAAAGAAGATGATATAAATGCTAAAGTGGTTAATCTCACAAGAAAACTCGAGGCTATGGAATTAAAGAAGGATACGTCTACGGAAACTGTTTGTGGTATTTGTGCTTGCAACATTCACACAATTGAAAATTGTCCAACAATACCTACCTTTCAAGAGGTACTGAATGAGCAATCTAATGCCGTGAATAATTACCAAAGACCTTTTAGTGGATCCACTTTAAATACATATAATCCTAGTTGGAGAAATCATTCAAACTTCAGTTGGAGGAATGGACAAACTGCTTCTCCTCAAGGATTCCCTAATCAAATTCTAAATCAAGAGAAACCTCAAGAGGATCCGGTTCTAAAGCATCTTCAAAATCAAGAGAATTTCAATCAGGGTATGCTACAAGCCTTTTAAGACATTACAAAGGCCATACAAGGGCTTGAGCCAAAAAATGCGATTGGGGAAAGAGGAAGCCTTCCTGCTCAACCTCTTCCCAATCCGAAAGAGCAATATGAAGTCAGTGACCCGAGCTCTTCAAATCAAATGGAGCAAGCTAAGTCTATCACCACTCTTAGGAGTGGGAAAACAATTGACAAATCTATTGCAGTAAGGGCTGAAAAATTTAAGGAACTGGAGATAGATGAAACTGATAGACCTAGCAACACTCCACATAAGTTAGAACCGGAACCTCAAGGCAAGCCAATTGCTCCATTTTCCCAACTGTTGATTTTACCAAAACCTCTTTCTAACTCTCAGGACATTCTAGAGGTGCTGAAACAAGTGAAGGTCAACATTCCACTACTGGATGTCGTTAAACAGATACCTTCATATGCTAAATTTCTGAAAGACCTATGTACGACCAAAATACAGTAAAATATTCAAAAGAAAATCTTTTTGACAGAAAAAGTGAGTGTCATCCTAAAACAATATGTGTCACAGAAGTACAAAGATCCCGGTAGCCCAACCATCACTTGCATAATTGGAAATTATCGGATTGAGCATGCACTTCTTGACTTAGGAGCGAGCGTAAATCTGATCTCATACTCGGTTTACGAACAACTGGGTTTAGGTGAATTAAAATCCACCCGGACCACATTACAACTTGCTGATCACTCAGTTCGTGTACCAAGAGGGGTAATTGAGGACGTGTTAGTCTAGGTTGACAAATTCTACTAACCAATAGATTTTATCATCCTGGATACTCAACCCATCGTGGATATGAGCACTCAAATTCCCGTCATTCTTGGTCGCCCATTCCTTGCCACATCAAATGCAATCATCAATTGTAGGAATGGATTCATGAATTTCTCTTTTGGGAATATGACATTGGAACTTAATATCTTTTTCAATATGAGCAAACAGGCAGAGGATGATGACGATGTCCACGATGTTAACTTGATTGATTCTTTCGTGGAAAATAGAACTTTGATGACCTTATCCTCTAACCCTCTAAAGATGTGCCTGACCCACTCCCATGATTTAGATGATGATATAATTAGGGAGATGGGTGCCATGCTTAATACTGTGTCGGTACTTGAAGTTAACTGATGGAGGACACAATTTGAAAAATTACCCCAAACTGATGTAGTGCCTCTACCGTTTAACCTCAAGGCACCGAAACTTGACTTAAAACTTTTTCCCTCTGAATTGAAATATGTTTATTTAAGTTAAGATGAGACATACCAGGTGGTGATTTCTTCCCACCTTGAGCCAGATAGGAGAGTATGCTTATCTCTACTCTCATTGAGGACAAAGGAGCCCTTGAATGGTCGATTGCGGATCTGAAGGGAATTGATCCTTTGATTTGTACTCACCGTATTTATCTAGAGGACAATACAAAGACCTCCGGGTAACCACAATGTATATTAAGGCCGAGGTACTTAAACTATTGGATGTGGGTATCATATACCCTATATCCGATAGTCAATGGGAGAGTCCAACTCAGGGGATTCCTAAGAAATCCGGAATCGCCATCGTAGCCAATGCTGACAATGAACTTGTGATAACTAGAGTTACTACTAGTTGGAGAATGTGAATTGCCTACAGGAAATTGAATACCATCACAAGGAAGGACCACGTTCCTTTGCCCTTCATTAATCAAAATTTGGAAAAGCTAGCTGGTCACTCATACTATTGTTTTCTTAACGGGTATTCGGGTTACAACCAGATAGAGATAGCCCCTGAAGATCAGGAAAAGACCACATTCACATGTCCCTTTAGCACCTTTGCTTACCCAAGGATGCCATTTGGACTATGTAATGCCCCCGCCACATTTCAGCAATGCTTGATGAGTATCTTTTCTAACATGGTGAGGCAATATTTAGATGTCTTCATGGATGACTTCTCTGTCTTCGGTCCATCCTTCAACGATTGTTTGGAGAATCTTAAATGTGTGTTGAAGCGATGTGAGGAAAAGAATTTGGTACTGAATTGAGAAAAGTGTCATTTCATGGTTCGTAAGGGAATTGTCCTTGGACATATCATCTCGTCCAAGGGAATTGAGGTAAATAAGGATAAGATTGATCTTATCTCTAACTTACCTCCACCCAAGAACATACGAGATGTGTGATCCTTCTTAGGACACGCCGGATTTTATAGACGATTCATAAAGGACTTTAGTCACCTCTCTCATCCTTTATACAATCTATGTCAAAAGGATGCACCATATGAGTGGACTAATCTATACCAGGAAGATTTTTCTAAGCTTAAGGGCATGTTAACGACCACACCTATCATGCAGCCACTCGACTGGAACCTTCCTTTTGAAATTATGTGTGATGCGTCCGATTATGCTCTTAGGGCAGTTTTAGGCCAGAGAAAAGAGAAGATGCCTTATGTTATACACTACGCAAGTAGAACTTTAAATCTTGCTCAAGTGAATTACTCAACTGCGGAAAAGGAACTCTTAGTCGTAGTGTTCGCTTTGGACAAATTTACGTCCTACTTGATCGGATCCAAGATCATCATCTACACAGATCATGCAATGCTCAAGTATCTTCTTTCTAAGAATGATGGTAAGCACCGCCTGATAAGATGGATCCTTCTACTCCAAGAATTCAATCTAGAAATAAAAGATAAAGGGAGTAGAGAACGTAGTGGCTAACCATCTTTTCATCCTTGATCTCTCTGATTCCCTTGGGACGACACATATAAATGACATGTTCCCCGAAGAACAATTATTTAAAGTCTCCCATTCACATTGGTTTGCAAATATTGCTAATTATCTTGCCATAGGTTTCACGCTAAAACATTGGACTGTGCAAGATAAGAAGAAATTCTTCACTGAGGTACACAAAATCTTTTGGGATGATTCATATTTATTTAAATATTTCCTAGACCAAATCTTAAGGAGATGTGTGTCAGACAATGAACACCAAAGTGTCATCTCCTTCTGTCATTCTCAGGCCTGTGTGGTCACTTTTCTGCCGAAAAGACCACGGCCAAAATTCTACAGTGCAGCTTTTACTGGTCCACTATGTTTAAGGATACTCATGAGTTTTACAAAGCTTGTGAGCATTGTCAGAATTTGGGAGCATTGTCCTGTCAAAATTTGATGCCTTTGAACCCCATTCTAATCATCGAAGCATTTGATTGCTGGGGCATCGACTTCATGGGACCATTCCCCCAATCTTTTGGAAATTTGTATATTTTGCTAGCGGTAGAGTATGTCATTAAATGGGTCGAAGTGATCTCGTGCCGGAACAATGATCACCAAACGGTCATTAAATTCTTAAAAGAGAACATCATTTCCCGGTTCTGAATGCCTCGAGCCATCATTAGTGATGGAGGGTCACATTCTGTAGTAGGCCATTCGCAAACTTAATGAAGAAATATGACATCTCCCACAAAGTGAGCAATCCATACCACCGACAAACAAGTGGACAAGCTGAGATTTCTAATAAGGAAATTAAACATATTTTAGAGAAAATGGTTAACCCTAACTGTAAGGATTGGTCAATCCGCTTGACCGATGCTTTATGGGCTTACCGTACTGCATTTAAGACCCCTATTAGAATGTCTCCCTTTAGACTTGTCTATGGGAAGGCTTGTCACTTACCTATGGAGTTAGAACATAGGGCTTACTGGGCTATTAAAAATTTGAACTTCAATTTGGACAACGCTGGCTTGCTGCGCAAACTTCAGTTGAATGAACTTGAAGAGATCTGGAATGATGCATACGAGAACTCGAGAATTTACAAGGATAGGATGAAGGTATTTCATGACTAACACATTCTTCGAAAATCATTCACACCAGGTCAGAAGGTGTAACGACCCGTAAATTTCCGTACAATGGCTCGAGTACCACCTCGACCAGAAATCTCTTAGGATTAAATCCTTTAGAAATTTAACAAAGTTAACTAAGTGCTAAACTAGATTAGCCATGAAATCCGTTGGAATCATTTTAAATACGATCTGCAAGACCCAAAACTTGTAGAATCATTGACGCTAGGTTACCCTAAAGTCTAGGATCAAACTCATTACCCGACTGCTCTCGGGAACGAATTGAAACTCTGTATCAGGTATAGACCGCACATCGGGAGTCCGAATAATACGAAGTTAAGGAATTAGGTCCGCCTCGCTGGGCTTGACAACCATATCGGAAATCAAGTCCAGACTGTGTCCTACGGCCGTTCGCTCGAGTCCAGAGCGAGGGAGTGTGAAAACTCTTGTTTTCTTTACAAAATAAATATCTTGAATAGTGATCTGGTACGTATCACTTGCGGACATTTATAAGCAACCAGACCGTCAGAATCTGACCCAAATACACCCTCGGATCAGGAAAAATTTCATAAACATTTACATGTACTTGGAATGGCTGATCGAGGTCCGCTGACCGTTGAACTGAAACTGGTCCGCCACGCGTGATCTGGAAACCCTACTGGAACAAAAACTTAACTTCATTTAGATCCAGGATGGGGGAGCTTAAGTCCGACCTTTGGCTCAAGGAGGCCCACCAGAAACCCTCTGTTGAGCTGAAACAAGGTCGATTTGATTATAATATAAGTATACCTTGAACATAAGTCTATTCTAGAGAGTTTTTAGGCTATATAAGGACCTTAGGGCAGCCTCTCTCATAGCCATACGAATTTGGGATAAACCCTAAGTAAGAAGGGAGAAAAAGAGAGAGAAAGCTTGAGAGTTGTAGGAGAATCTCCCTCCTACTGTTTCCAATCACCACACGGGCTGCACCACACCTTCTTTGACGCTTTCCCGGTGATACCGACTCCGTTTTAAGGTAAGAAACTCTAACCCTAGATCTGTTTGGGAATGTGAAGGTTATAGGTTATGAAATAGCTAACTGTTTTCACTCTTTAGGCTATAAAACTCCCGAATACGGAAGCCCATCAAACCTTGCTGATCCGTTGAGATTCCAAGGTGCAAGGTGAGGACTTTAGGTGTATAGGTTACAGTTTTCAACGCTTTCAATGTCAGATAATGATAGATTCATGATCTGCATGCAATTGCACATGTACAAAGTGCTCTCCGTTTTCTGTTTCGATTAAAGATGTAGAATATGAAATTTTACATACTCTAGGTATATGTAGAAATACCGTATACGTACAAATTTTGGAAATGTGTTTGTCATGATTATTTGTTGTATGAATATATGGTATATAGATAAAATACTTGTTTGGTGAAAGGAATCGCCATAATACATGTTTGCTTATATACACTATGTATGTTGAAATTGTGTATTCTAGAAAATACCGTATACGTATAAATTCTGGAGATGTATTTGTCATGATTATTTGCTGTATGAATATGATATACACGGAATACTCGCTTGGTGAAAGGATAGCCCTAATGCATATTTTACTAACACACGTCATGTATGTTGAAATAGTGTACTCTAAGTGTTTGTGAAAATGCTTGTGAGAGTAAGTGCTTAGATGTTAGTGCCTTAGGTAGGTGCTGAGATGGGGTTCTCAACTACCTTAGAGACATGTATGATTCCCTCCATGTGGTTGTTTACTCTAACCACTCACTTATGAAGTATATGTGTTTATATCCCTATTTGTATAGTGCTCTATAACATGCTTTACAACATGCTTTATAACATGCCTTATGACATGCCTACTAGCATGCTTGAATTACTTTGTTTATCATGCTTTACTCCACATGCTATGGATGAGAATTGATTGAGTTTGGGACTATGTCCATAGTCCAGACATTCGGTACCAGACTTGGGATCGTGGCTGAGATTTATGTCACCACGAAGGATGTGTTTGACGAACCCGAGTTGTACTTCGGTTGGCGGTAGTGGTTGGCCACACGAAGTGCTTCTACGCTTCATATCGTTCAACTTGTTGTGCGCTCGAGCTAGCTGAGCACGTCAAGTAACCCGTTGTGTCTTATATATGTTCACCATGTTTGGTCGCTAATGCTTGAACCTAGGGTACCAAACTTACCAGTGGAAATCCCGTTAACCATGGTACCTCGATCCGCTAAGACTCATGAGTCGGGCATGGTGGTATGGGACACCGTGGTCGAGCTGTCGGCCTACGCTGGGGCCACGTGCCTCCCCGTAGTGACCAGTGAGCAACCAGACTCGTGAGCTGATTATGGTGGTATGGGACACTATATTCGTGTTGTCGGCCTACAATGATAAGGTGATGGGGGAGTGGTGCAACGAATGCGAGCAACAGCCCTGACAGCCCTTTGTAGTGACCTCGAGTATACTCTGAAATCGCAGTGAGCCTTAGGGTTTTGCCGCGGTATATAGAGTATGAACTAGGCCTATTTCTGTATAGTGATGAATCGTTAAAGAGGTGATGGGGGAGTGGTGTAACCTTTGTGTGTAACAGCCCTGGTAGCCTTTGCAGTGACCTGGAAAACACACTACCGTCTGATATTAACTAGGACTGACGACCCTAGAATGGATCATGTTTGGGAATGATATAAGGGAGGTACCTTAGTTTCCCAATACTGCTGTTTGAAATGGACTAATTAAAAACTCAGTAATCATGCTCGTCATGCATTGCATGTGCCTGGAAGATGTGGAGCACTGAGGGATGAAAGCATGCCGCGAACGTGAGATGGTGTCGCATGAGGGAGGGTGTGGTGAGGGCATCCATCATACTTGGATCCATACTTGCATTAATAAGAGTAGTTAGGAGTGTTTGATTTTACTGCTTTATCATTACTGCTTGACTGTATTGATAACATGTTAACCTATGCTTTATTGTTCCACTGAGTTAACTACTCACTCCCACGTTACGGAATGATGTTGCGCACACCAACCAGACTCTGTCTCAGGTTTAGACGAGCCGACGACTCAGGAGGCGGAGCCTGATTATGATGAGGACCAGGAAGAGTTCTCTTATATGAGTACTCTGGCGGCTTTAACTAGGCTGCCGGGTTGACGGGATTTGCAGGGATCACTTCTTAGTTTATTTTTGACATTTTGTTCACAAAATAAATATATGTATATGGTGACTCAGATAGATTCATACTCTGGAGAATATAATGATTTTGTTTCTTTACATACATGTATATGCAGTTCAGTCTTCCGCTTGCCTTTATACAAATGATCTGGAGTATGAATTACTATTTTTGGTATAATCTCACTCATGTTTATTGTTCTAACACAGACAACATTTAATCAGCATTATTCATGTTGCATAAGTGATGCGTTGGAACTCGGGA
Organism: Magnolia officinalis; assembly: GCA_021015155.1. Classification (NCBI taxonomy): domain Eukaryota; kingdom Viridiplantae; phylum Streptophyta; class Magnoliopsida; order Magnoliales; family Magnoliaceae; genus Magnolia; species Magnolia officinalis. The sequence continues at coordinate 57,918,529 of JAJHSJ010000001.1, forward strand.
GTTGAGTTATACTCGACCCCCGATTTTCAGGGCGTTACAGAAGGTACTTTTGTATAATTATCGATTACATCTTTTTTCAGGTAAACTCTAATCTCGTTGGACCGACCCTTTCACTATTACTAATGTTTATCCTCACGGGGCCGAAGAGATTCAAAATCCAAACAATGGCAATATTTTGAAAGTGAATGGACATTGATTAAAGCCATTTGTTGAGAAATTTGATTTAGAGGACATGTCCATACCTCCGATCGATCCTGTTTACCAGGATTGACCTCCTAGTCTGACGGAGGTATAATTAGGTTTATTACTTTTGTAAGTGTTGTTATGTACAAAGCACCCTTAGTTGTCAATTTTCGATGAGATAAAACAGCTTATAGTGTGACTTATTCATGTGATAGAAAGTTCACCTTCAAGTGAAGCAAGATCGAAAGTTCACCTTCAAGATCAACATATAAAGTTGGAAAGTGTAAGATGTGAAGATGGTTACTTCAAGTTTGAGTTCTACTTCACTTCAAGTTCAAGATCAAGCTACAATTACAAGTTAACTTCAAGTAGAAGATCTACTGAACACTACTGAAGATTCAAGTAGTAATTTCAAGGTATATACTTCAATGTCCAATAATTATAAGTATAACTAACCTAGAAAGACCCTAGACTTAGGTCCTTTCATATGCTAATCATACACGGGATTTTTATACTTTGGGTAGGCTTTAGTTCAACTAGTCCAAGCCTAAGTTCGACTAATCCAGACTCTGGTTCGACCAATCCAATAAATGCTTTGACTAGTCCAAGATTCAAATTCAAAAATTGGAATTTTCTGGTAGTTCCTCAACCAGTTGAGCACTGTTCTCGACCAGTCGTGGACACTCGCTCGACCAGTCGAAGGGAGCTCGACTCAAACTTCAGCAAATAAATTCATGCTCCCTCAACCAGTCAAAGGCTATGCTCGACCAATCAAGTAAGCCACTTGACCAGTCGAAGGTTGGTTTTATCCGATTGCGCCCAAATTTTAAATTTTGGTTGATTCTTCGACCGGTCGAAGGAGACCTTAGACCAGTCGAATGAACCATTTTTTAGCCTATAAATAAAGGTCTTTTCTCACTCCGATTTCATTTAGAAAAGCCACAAAAAGCCTTCGCTTTGAGAGAGAAAAGTCCCTGTCATTATCAAGCTATAGTCCGGTAATTTTAGATCTTTTTATAGCTTTTGTTTTTATAATTCCTTGATCTTTATTTTGTGAATCTGACATTTCAAAAGGGAGTCTTTACTCTACTTTGTGAGATCTAAAGAATTCAAACAAGTAGCCCCAGGTTTGAGTTAATTTAAAATCTATTTAGAACCTAGAATGTAACAACCCAGATTTTTCCCAACCTGGGGCAATGGGTCGCTCCTAACACCTTATTAACTTGTCAGAACTGAATCCCACAGTCTAGAATCACTTCTGAACCCATTTCCTTCACAAATCCCACCCTTCACCACCTTGTTCTTTAAATTTTCTAAGTACTTTCACCCTAGACACTATCTTAGACTAGCTAAGTAGTATAACTTGGATCACATTATATACATTGCTACAAAGGACTAAGTACCACCTCAGACCGAAATCACTCGGGACTAAATCCTTTAGAAACCAGGTGAGAATTAGCCAGTGTTAAACTAGAGTATATGTGAAATTAGCACCAATCACTTTAAATACGATCTGTAAGGCCCAAAACTTGTAGAATCATTGACTCTAGGTTACCCTAAAATCTAGGATCAATCACATTACCCGGCTGCTCTCGGGAGCATATCGAAACTCCGTATCAGATCTGGACCGCACATCGGAAGTTCGATTAACACGAAGTTAAGGAATTAAGACCACCTTGTTGGGCTTGACAACCATCTCAAAAATCAAATCCAGATAGTGTCCCAGCGCTATTCGCTTGAGCTCGGAGTGAAGAGTGTGAGAAATGTGAAATTAATTCAAAATAAAATATCTCAAATAGTAATTTGGCACCTCTCGCTTGCGGATCAGTTTTATGCAACTAGACCATCAGAATCAGACCAAATTACACCCTCGGATCAGGAGAAATTTCATACACATATCCATGTACTCGGAATCTCCGATCGAGATCCGCTGACCGTTGAACTGAAACTGGTCCGCCACGCGTGATCTGGAATCTCAACCGAAACAAAAACTTAAGTAAACGTAGATCCGGTGTTAGTGAGATTAAGTCCGACCTTTGGCTCAAGGAGGCCCGTCAGAAGTCCTCCGTTGAGCTGGAAAAGGTTCGCTTTGGTTATAACCTAAGTATACCTTAACTTGAAGTCTAATTTAGAGACTTTTAGGCTATATAAGGACCTTTGAACTCTCTCTCTCACAGCCATACGAATTTGAGATTTGAGAGAGAGAAAAGAGAGAGAAGAGAAGTGTGCGAGTTGTGGGAGGATCTCCCTGTCATGCTTCCCTGCCGTTATGCAAGCACAACCACTTCGTTCTAATCACTTTCCTGGCGATTCCAGCCCCATTTTTAGGTAAGAAACCCTAACCCTAATCTGATTTGGAGTGTTGACGGTTGTAGGTTATGAAATAGCTAACCTACTTGGTTCTCTAGGTGGCCAAACTGCCGTATACGGAAGCTTAGCAAACCTATCGACTCCGTTACGATTCTACGACAAAAGGTGCGGACTTTAGGTGAATAGGTTATGATTTTCAACGCTTTCAATGTCAGATAATGATAGATTCATGATCTGCATGCAATTGCAAATACAAAGTGTTGTCTGTTTTTCGTTTCGATTAAAGATGAAAAATATGAAATTCTACATACTCTATGTATTTGAAGAAAGTACCGTATACATACAAATTTTGGAAATGTGTTTGACATGATTATTTGTTGTATGAATATATTATATGTGGATAAATTACTTGTTTGGCGAAAGGAATCGCCCTAATGCATGTTTTGCTTATATACACTATGTATGTTGAAATTGTGTATTCTAGAAAGTACCGTATATGTATACATTTTGGAGATGTATTTGCCATGATTATTTGCTGTATGAATATATTATACATGGATAAAATACTTGCTTGGCGAAAGGATAGCCCTAATACATGTTTTACTAACATATACCAAGTATGTTAAAATAGTGTATTCTAAGTGTTTGTGAAAATGACCGAATGAGTATAGAATTCTCATTCATGCTTGCCATGACTAATCGTCATGGATTTATGATTGTTGTATTGGCGATACCCCTTTGACGAAAGGATTTGCCCTAAATCACGCCATAGTCAATATATACTACTTTATATTAAAATGTGTGGCCTAAGTGTTTGTGGAAATGACTGAATGAATATGGAACTTGGATTCTTGCTTGCCATGACTATCCATCGTGGGTGTATGCGTGTTATGATTGGGGTAACTCCCTAGTGAAAGGATTTGGCCTAATACCTATGTGATCAACATATGTCATGTATGTTGATGTATGTAGTCTAAAGTGTTTGTTGAAATGTCTGAATGAGTAGTAGTTAGTAAATTGTAATGTATAAGGGTGTTGAGATATGATTCTCAACTCCTTTAACTATGTGTATGATTTCCTTGGATAGTTGTGTCATTAGGAATTTAATATGTCCAAACTCATGCTTGTGTTGTGCTTCATAACATGCTCAAATGATTGTATGACTTTATCTATGTGATGCATATGTTTAAATTCATGTTTATGTTGTATGATCCGTCATGGGTGATGAGAGAGTGGAGCAACGATTCCGTGCAACAGCCCTAGTAGCCCTAAACGGATAATACCAGACCTTGATTGTATGCGTTGAATCTTGATCCACTACTGCTTTATCTATCTGCAATTGATTGTGTTTGGGGCTATGATTATAGTCCAGACAATTGGTACCAGAATTGAATTCGTGACTGTGATTCATTTGCCACGTGAGATGTGTTCGACGAACTTGAGTCGTACTTCGGTTGGCAATAGTGGTTGGCCACGCGAAGTACTTATGCACTTCATGTCGTTCAACTTGTTGTGCGCTCGAGCTAGCCGAACTCGTCAAGTAACCCAATCTGTCTAATGTATGTTCACCATGTTTGGATGCTACTGCTTGAACCTAGGGTACCAAACTTACCAGTGAAATCCCTTTTAACCATGGTACCTCGATCCGCTAAGACTCATGAGCCGGGCATGGTGGTATGGGACACCGTGGTCGAGCTGTCGGCCTACGTTGGGGCCACGTGCCTTCCCGTAGTCACCAGTGAGCAACCAGACTCGTGAGCCGATTTTCGTGGTAAGGGACACTATATTCGTGCTGTCGGCCTACATTGATAAGGTGATGGGGGAGCGGTGTAACCTTTGTGTGTAACAGCCCTGACAGCCCTTTGTAGTGACCTCGAGCATACTCTGAAAATGCGGTGAGCCTTAGAGTTTTACCGCGGTGTATAGAATATGAACTAGGCCTGTTTCTGTATAGTGATGAATCGTTAAAGAGGTGATGGGGGAGTGGTGTAACCTTTGTGCGTAACAGCCCTGGCAGCCTTTGCAGTGACCTAGAAAATGTACCACCGTCTGAGATTAACTAGGATTGACAACCCTAGAATGGATCATGTTTGGGAATGATACAAGGGAGGTACCTTAGTTTCCCAATCGTGTTGTTTGAAATGGACTAATAAATACCCGGTAATCATGCTCATCATGCATTGCACGTGCCTGGATGATGTGGAGCACTGAGGGATGAAAGCATGCCGCGAACGTAAGATGGTGTCGCATGAGGGAGGGTGTGGTGAGGGCATACATCATGACTGCATTCATACTTGCATTAAAAAGAGTAGTTAGGAGTGTTTGATTTTACTGCTTTATCATTACTGCTTGACTGAATTGATAACATGTTAACCTATGTTTTACTGTTCCACTGAGTTGATCATTCACTCCCCCGTTATGGGACGGTGTTGTACACCAACCAGATTTATTGAGTTTCAGGTGATGGCGATGCTTATGAAGCAGAGCCGGACTATTGTGATGTGGAGGAGGAATTCTCCTATATGTAGTTCTCTATCAGGTTTATGAAGACCTGGTATTGTATTGACGAGGTTATGGTACTTGGGATAGAAGCCATTACACTTACACGTTTGGTATATTTTGGAACTATACTTGTAATTATTTAACCTGGTAATGTTATCACACTCTGGAGACTCACCACTGTTTTTATATTTTATATATCTATCACAGTCTTTCGCTATCAATTTAATTGTCTCTGGAGTATGATATGCTGTTTTGGCTTAATCTCACTCATGTTTAGTGTACTAACACAGACAACATTTAATCATCATTATCTATGTTGTATAAGTGACGTTCTGGAACTCGAGAGTTGAGTTACTACTCGACCCTCGATTTTTCGGGATGTTACAGTTGGTATCAGAGCATGATTTGGATTAAACCGGACCTGGGTTATGGTCACTCTGACACACTCTGACGCACTATGACTTAGGAGGGTGCGAGCACAATGTAGAAACAGTCTTAGGCATCCCTGTTCCGTCCAACGGCTCGTTCACTGAAAACGAACTCCGAAATCGAGTTTGTATTCAACCATGGTCGCACGGGTCAACCTTAAAACATTCCTAGGCCGTCTATAGATGATTCTAGATTACAATCCACCTCACCCCAACCGTTGAAAATTGGTAGAATACGGGATAAGCGTGATAGTGATAACTACTCCGAATCCTCGGAGCTTCTCTGGACTCCTCACAGAGACTTCTCGAATCCAGGAGGAAAGAAAAACAAAAAAAATATATAGAAATAAATTCTAATAAATTCAAAATTGATTAATGAATGACCAAAGAAAGATGAGTTCACAACCCATTAAATAGGGATACCAAGTAATGGGAAAGAAATCAGAAACAAACTACAACAAAAACTCCTAGAATTCGCGACTTATTATAAGGTCGTGATGTCTACTAGTGTGTAAGGTTCTCGGCCAAAAATAGTAAGTGTCCTATTTGGCTTCACCAAATCATTCTCCTAATTATTCTAAGCTCTTTTCACAATGGGCGTTACTTCTAAAGGCCAACAAATGAAGAGTAATCAAACTAAAACTACTATTTTTAGTAAAACGAAATTGAAACAGGGAAACAACCGTCAATCGGAGGGTTTTTTCATAATTCGGGCTACGCAACCCAACATAGCATGGTTGGTTGGCTTCATTAGCTCGTTCTACCCCAAATTCATATATTTTACGTCAGATAACTCATTCCAAATTGCAAGATACGTCCGATTTGACCCGAAACTACTCAAAACGGAGTCGGGGGCTCACGCGTCAATCCGGGGGTGAACCAAGTGGACCCAGGGTGCATTTGGCACCTGGGGGGGATGGTGAACACCGCTCCACTGCAGCGGCGCGATGCTGGGCAAGGTGGACTGCTGCGGAACCGCGGTCACCGCGGTCAGGTGGGCCTACTCAAGTTGGGCCGGGCCTGGTCATGGTCGGCCCAACCTCTACACACGTGTGGTGCGTGCGAAATTGCGGGGGGGACCCCTATTTCACGTCGTTTTACCCCCCTCTCTCTCAAACGCCCCTCCAATCTCTCTTTTCCTCATAAACTTGTTGTTTATCTTCAAAACCGCCCTTCCAATCGCTCTCCTTGCTGATTTCGACCACAACCTATCCATTCCCATCATCCATAGCAGTCCCTTCCTCCCCACCCTCTCCGTTTCCCTCATTTGGACTCCCACACCCCCCATTTGAAGCTCAAAATCGGGCAAGCCCTCTAACCCATCCATTTTCTTCATTTTCCTTTCTTTACTCCTTGTCAGTTGGGCCTCTACAACCCCTGATGAGAACCAAGTCTGTGGAGGACCAAAACTCCAGCCCCTTTTCTCCCTTTAGGGCCTGTTCGGCCAACTGCATTAGGTGAGTATGGTGGATAGAATTGTAAAAGTAACAATACTGTATGTGTAAGGTATGGTCCTTGGATTGGGTGTATCCCATGTTTTCCGACACCATGTTTAGAAGGTACGCAATTAAAAGTAAATTCTGAGATTTCCTTTCAAATAACACTTAGAAATTCATCATCTTGGGATTTGAAAATCCCATCTCACACTTTCCCACACAAGGGTCATTTTTCAAAGCCTATACCATTAATTTTAATCCTCACCCACCCTCCTACCAAACATGTCATTCCCAATCCTGAGGTAGGATTAGTAATGCAGCCCCATTTAGTACGACTTAAGACCACTGGCCAAATAGACCCATAGAGTTTGGACCTAGAGAGGTGCTTCGACAGACCTGACAGTATAGGAAATCCAACAAATTAAGAACGTGAACTCTAGAACCCCTTAGTTGGTTTGAGCATATGTGAAGTGCTCGAGCGTAGTTACATTCATGTTCAGGCAACTCAATTCCAAACAAAAATAATAATTTTCTTTATAAAAAATGGTGTAAAATCATCTAGTATATAAGCATAGACTTTGGATTACAACTAGGGGATTACGCTACTCATACGTTGCGACTAGGCACTAAAGAATGTAAAGGATTCATTATGCTAAGATACTTGAAAGATAGATTTAATTAGTCGGCTTAAGTAGGTTGGAGCGAGAATCCGTTCTTTCGTTGAATTCCCTTAATACTCATAGGCTTCTTTAATAACTCCTAGGAAAGTTGTTTAACGTATAAACTATTCACGCTCAGAGAAAACTTATATGTCCCTTAGATTTAATGTTAAGTCAAATCAATGCATCCCATAGAATTGCCTTCTCGAGGACTTATTACAACCAGGAACATGGAGTAAAGAAACGATATATATCAGCGAGGTATTCGCGGTTTGAATCGAATTCTCAATCCTGGTAGTGACCAATGAACTCTATGCTCTGATCAAGTAGAAGGTCGGGATCAACTAGGATTAAGAACTGATACGACAATTTTCTGTCCTAGCTAGGCAGAAGGTCCATGTATCCAGCTTAGACCCACTACGCAACTTTCTTCCGTGTTGGCCGAACCACTTACAACCAAAAGTTTATAACTTCGTCCTTGAGAAGTGTAAGAATATATAGCCAATAAAGATTTTTCCCTTTAGGCCTAAGGAATTTTCCAAGTGAGCAACAGACAGTTAGGAATTAGGTCCCAAATCACATGCCATGTCGGCATACATTTTGTGCATATGAACGTAGAAAGATGGCCTGCCTGTTAAGCTAGACATGATTAAATAGGATAAGTCTGGACCGTGACAAAACTCCTTGGTAGAAGTCGGCATCTTGCCACAAACTCACACCTATCCCTCAATCAACCACAATACCCATCATCTTCAGCTCCTTTCTATAATCCTAGGTACCAACGCCATAGTACACTGTTCACTCCCCAAGTATAGGGTTGTGATGTAGTAATAAAACTCGGTAAGACCGAGGTCGAATCCACAGGGACTGGTCGTCACAATTCAAATTCACAATTCTCCTTAACTAATTCAATAAACAAAGTAGCGAATTACTAACACAAATCTATGGAAAAATAACTATTGAGAATAAGGAAGAAAATTCAATCAGAGAGAGCACTAGGACTTTCGAATCCATCCCTAATTATCCTAACCTTTGTTTTGTCTGTTAATTCACCTTAAATTAGATTGATCCAACTTGTCTGGAGAAAGCACAATCTGTGTCCTTAATCGGGCATACAGATTGTCAAATTCCTTTAAGCAATGCCATGAATAACATATCCCATGTCCAAATCGGGCATATGGAATATGCAGTTCAGTAAAGCACCCTGTTTCTTCCTCTACAGGAACCTGTTCATGATCAGATACAAGCACCTAAAATAAGCATCCAAACCACATCCATCCATAGACTCAAAAGTTCATAGATGGAGAAGTATAGAATTTAAAACAATCAAGCACACTAAGGAAAGAAAAAAATCAATTTAATTAAAGTAAATCAACATAGAACAAAGGGTATTCAAATTAGGGGTTTCATCTCAGCCCTAGCTGAGAGATTAGTTACCCATAAAATCCATTAAACAGATGGATTAAATAAAAAATAAAAATTCATAAAAGAAGTCTCAAACCAATTTCTCTCTCTTTTCTTCTCTTTCTTCTCTCCCTTGCTGTAGATCTGGAGCTCCTCCCTGGTTCTGAATGCCTTTCCCACGTCCAAAACTCCCCTTTTATAGCTGCTGGATGGCTGGAATCGGTGGCAGAGTCGTAGAAGGACTCGGAGTACAAATTTTCGCAGCCGTGATCGGTGGGCCCCACAGAGGCATTTTCTGGAAAATCCACCCATTCCATTGGATTCAGGACAAAATTTCAGTCAGGAATGGGTGGTTTTGAATGTCCATTAACGCGGCCCAGAAAAGAAAATACAAAAAGATCAGTTTTGAACGTTACCGGGTAGCCCTTTTGTGGCCTCTTTATCACGCACGTGTGTACGCATGGGAGTGAACTATCAGCATGGTTTTATAGTGCTCATGGCCCTCTACAAGAGGGATGGATCAGATCGACCGTACAGGTGACGGGTGGGGCCCACTGACGTCCGCAAAAACGGCCAGCGGCCGTTCTTCGCTGACGCAGAAGCAAGGGACATGGATTTTCTGCGGAAATGGTGGGGCCCACTGTGATGTTTTTTTGAGAAATCCACTCCGTCCACCTAAATTCTATCGAAATTTCAGTCGAAACCCATGGTTTTCTTCATTTTGTGTGGCCCACAGGATGTTTCTGCTCCACCGTCCAACCGTCAATTGAACGGGTAGATTTTTCTCCGAATGACCGTTTGAAATTCGGCCACCTAGGCAATGTTAATGGTCGTCATTTGGACCTAATGAACGGCCCGGATTGATGTTTGGATGAACGGTGTGGACCCACAACTCCGACGAAGGATCGCCAGCGTTAACGCTGGCGGCAGCTGTGAAGGGGCGCGGGTCAGCGTCGCTTTGACCGGCTGACGGGTACGGTGCAACTCGGGTGGGCGTGTGCATGGTGTAAATGCATCACGTGTGGGGCCCACTATGATGTTTATGAGAAATCTGTAGCGTCCATCCTTTTCTTTATATAATATCAACCGCCAATTTCAAGTTTGAGACAGTTCCGAATATCAGGTGGGCCCAGAATCGATAATTAATGGGCTGATTTGTCCGTTGGACCACTTCCCGAGATCCTCAAGGGCTGAAATTTAATATGTATGGTTGATTTACGACCCCCATCACATGTATGAAGTTTCGAGTTGATCGGATGGCGGGAAACATGTGATCTTGCATTCTGGACCTTTTTCGGGCCCCTTTGGCTTGCTTTCCTCAGATCCCAGGCGTGTAAAATCTTCATTATTGGTTCTCTGGAGTCCATCCCATGCTCAGGTGGCTTTGGATCATCAAATCCATGCTTTTAATCCTCTTTTCAGTCCAACGCTCATTATTACATCCTGCAACAAAAATACAATTAAAATATGATGTTTAGGCATTATCATGTACGTAAAATAGGTAATGATCGGGGTCTGATATGCAATATTTGACCCTGATCACAACCCCCAACCAGCATTTTGCTTGTCCCGAGCAAAACATGCGAAAAATAATTTTAGAAATAAAAGACAATTCCTGTAAACTCAAGTGACTTGCGAACAGATAGTCGAGATGTGAACATTTTACGATTCATGCATGGTGAGTGGAATTTTCTCCTGGAATGAAGTTCACTGTAAATTTCATAATCAAGTTCAAAATATTAAGCCATGAATTAGAACATCCTAAACATTGAGTTCCATTAGTGTATAGTGTATTCTCGGCTTACGATCATTAAGAGATCCAATTGTTAATTTCATGATATCATTGGTAATTAACAACGGAGTGCATGACGACTAAACCTGAAACCAACACTTGCCTTACAGATTAACCTTTCATTCTACCATTTTTTTTTTTTTGATTTTCTTTATGAATAGTACGCCAAGGAGGAGAATCAAATCTTGCACCTATAGGGAGCAAACCTATGGTGAAAATTTGTCGCCTAAATCTTTTCGTATGTTAATTATGAGGAATCGAATCGTCATCTATAGGGAGCAAACCTATGATGACGATTATGCGACTTATTCTTTCAATTCTTCTTTATAGATTGATGCTAAAAATTTTGTTTTTCAGGCTGGTTCCCTTCATGCTTAGTGATTACCATGTTATCAATTAATATCGAACTGAAAACTTAATGTGTAAACGAGATCTGATATGTGAAATCATGGCTCAATCAATGTTTACAACTTCTAGTCGTGGATTAACAATTCAAACTCAAGTGTGAAATCTACCAGACAACCGAATCCAAGAGTCATAATTTTCTCACATTCTGAATCTTTGTAATTCAAAATCATAACTATCCTTCAAAGTCACCTTGAATTTAATAGAAATTCCAGAAAAATTTTAAAAATTTTCACAATTTTTGCTCAAGACCAAGAAAATACTGATTAGGTAACCTAATCTCCCACCCCCAACCTAAAATCTACATTGTCCTCAATGTAAAAGAAATAAGCATGCAATGTACATGAGACAATGAAAAGGAAAGAGGAGTAGGGAAAGATAGTACCTGGATGGAGAATCAAGAAGCTCTCAAAAATATCAGCGTAAAAGCGAGTCAGCACAAGAGAGAAATCAGTAAAATAAAAGATCCTACCTATACCACTTTCGCAGGTGCTCTCGATTGCATTTAGCATATGCAACAAGCCTTTAAACCCCTAGGTTACCCCTAGTGGACGAGTTGTAGTCTCGTGAGGGTTTGTAGTAATGTTACCCACAAACATTGAACTAACTAATAAACACAAATTAAAATGAAATGCTAGGTTGCCTCCCAGGAGCGCTAAGTTTAACGTCTTCAGCCAGACAAAAACGGACCATGAATTCATTAATCTTTAAGACCAGGGTCCGTCAAAGAACTTACCTCAACACGTGGTTAACCAATCCCAGACAAGTGATGTGAGTTCCCATGAGCTGTGCTATCTGCAATGAGGTAACTGACACTGTCGTCAAATAATTTAAGGACTTCTGCTCGAACAACTTCTTCCATGTTAGGATCATGCTTCCTTTGTATTTTACGTGACATTTCCACAGCATGATCCTTACATACAGTGGGGCACACTCCTTGTATTTCTGCTATCTTCCGTTCAATTGTTGCCTTATATGTTCGAAGAACATTAAGCAACCGGTTCTCTTTTGCCTTCTCAGAGTTAGAAACTGTGCTGTCAGGAAGAGTCTCAGAGGGATGAAGAGGTTTCACTTTCGCTCTCCATTTTTCAGTCTCCAATATCGGAGTAGAGTCGAGCAGTGCATTGACTTCATGGATGGGACTATCTGTGTCAAACTCCGTGCCATGTTGTGCTAAGCAGGTCTCAAGTGGATCTTCAAAAGATTTACGGAAGGAGTCCTGCACTAGACTCTCGATCATGTCCACTTCAAATATGTCGTCCAAATCTGCGGATTGTTGTCCTGCATTAAAAACATTGAGTTTAATATTCATGTTACCAAATGACAACTTCATAACTCCATTCCTGCAATTTATAATAGCATTAGATGTGGCCAAAAATGGACGACCCAAAATGACTGGGATCTGACTATGAGGATTATGGACAAGCTGAGTATCTATGACTATGAAATCCACTGGAAAATAAAATTTGTCAACCTGGATTAGCACATCTTCAATAACACTCCGGGGCACCTTGACAGATCTATCAGCTAGTTGTAATGTTATTTTAGTCGGTTTCAACTCACCAAGTCCTAGCTGCTCATAAACCGAATATGGTAACAAATTAACGCTCGCCCCTAAATCAAGTAATGCCTTCCCGATTTTATGATTTCCTATGCCGCAAGAGATGGTAGGAGCTCCTGGATCCCTAAATTTAGGAGGGGTGTTATGTTGAATCATGGAGCTGAGCTGTTCTGTAAGGAAGACTTTCTTATGAACATTCTGCTTACGCTTTTGAGTGCATAAATCTTTAAGAAACTTAGCATAAGCAGGGACTTGCTTGATAGCGTCAAGCAACGGGATGTTGACTTGCACTTTTTTAAACACGTCCAGGATTTCATCAAAATTGTTTCTCTTCTTCATTGGTGCCAGACGTTGAGGAAAGGGTGCTTTGGGCACGTAAGGTGGCACGTCAGCGGCTTTTGGAGAGTCAGAGAGTTTTTAGACTTTGGATGCATTAGTGTGTCTCTCTGCTTCACCTTGATTTGATTCATCCCTGGATATCTCTATTTTGTTGTCAATCTGTTTGCCTGACCTAAGGGTAATGATCGATTTGGCTTGCTCATGGTATTGCCCTTGGTTGGAATTAGAGCCAATCTCATACTGTCCCTTTGGATTAGCCACAGGTTGGCCAGGGAACTTACCCTTCTCTCTCTCACTCTATGTGGCAGCTAGTTGACCCATTTGTACTTCCAGCTTGGCAATGGATTGTGCATTTGCATGTAAGCTTTGCTGGTTGGCTAGTAAGGTTTGTTGGGTGTCTTTTTGGAATTGGAGAGAACTCTGCATAAAAAGATGGAGTGTGTCCTCAAGAGATGGTTTCCTTGATTGTGCAGGCAGTTGTTGATATTGCGGAAACTGCTGAGGTTGCATAGGAGGATTTCCAGATGGTCCTCCTTGTTGCGATCCTTTTGCCCAAGAAAAATTTGGATGCCTAGCCCACCCTAGGTTGTACGTGTTCGAGTAAGGATCATTCCCAGGTTTCTGAAAGGTGTTCAAAGCATGAACTTGTTCAGAGAGGAATTCTGGAAATGCTGTACCAGATGGGCAAGATTGCGTAAGATGGGAAGGATTAGAACATATGGCACAAGCCTCGGCTTGAGTTGTTTGTGGAGGTCCATTATGCAACATCAGAGCATCAACCTTCTTTGTCAGGCCATCAATCTTGGCATGGAGATCTGGTGTGACTCCTATCTCATATATGCCACCTCTCTTTTGTGGTTGGGGACTTCTTTCACCTCTATCTGAATAGTCCCATTGCTGGGAGTTTTCACACAAGGTTTCAAAGAATTTCCACGCTTCGGTATCGCTCTTGGTCATGAAGGACCCTCCACTGGTGGCATCAACCATGCGATGGTTCTGGGGTGTCAGACCGTCATAAAAGTATTGCACTTGTTGCCACTTCTCAAAACCGTGGTGTGGACATTTAAGAAGCAAGTCCTTCCATCTTTCCCAGCATTCATGAAAGTGCTCTCCCTCTTTTTGTGTGAAATTAGTGATTTCTCTACGGAGAGCATTAGTTTTGTGAACAGGGAAGAACTTGTTTAAGAACTTCCTAGACAATTGGTCCAAGGTAGTGATAGACCCAACTTCTAGAGAATTCAACCATGCTTTCGCCTTATCCTTCAAAGAAAAAGGAAACAGGCGTAGGCGGATCGAAACGTCTGAGAAGTTTTGGTATTTAAAGGTGGAGCAAATGTCTAGGAATTCTTTCACATGATGATATGGGTCCTCCTTGTCTAACCCATAAAAGGAAGGCAACAACTGTATGACCCCAGTCTTGAGTTCAAAGTGTGCTGCCGTGGTGGTAGGCAACACTATGCATGAAGGCGTATTGAGTTGGACAGGAGCTGAATAATCTCTAAGAGTTTTAGTTCCATTCTCTTCTGCCATTTCAACTGGGATGTCTTTCAATCTTCTATGGAATGTTCTTTCTATTTCAGGGTCACAAGATGCTAGTTCTATATCTAGAGATCTACGTCCTAGCATAAACTAAGTAACAACCTAAGAGAAAGAAAACTAGAACTAGAAACAAGTTAAAACTATGTAAATAAGAATGGGAAGAAAGAACCCGGGAAAAGGAGATGTGATGTCAGAAGATTTAAGAAACTCCTCCTCACTTAGTAGCTTTCTTCCACAATTCCTGAAAATAGAAACAAAAACAAATCAAGTTTCCTAAAATAATGAAAAAAAAAAATCCTAAGCAACGGTTAATTTCTAAAAAAGAAAGTTTCAAAAAAATAAAAAGAAGAGTTAGTTTCTAAAAAGGAAAAAAAAATTCTAAAACTAGGAAGTTACTTAAAAGAACAATCTAAATCTAAAAAAAAATAAAAAATAAAAAATAAAAAATTCAAAAGAAATTCTAGAATTAGAAAAGTTCTAAAAAGTAAAAACCTACTTCTAAAAATAAAGAATAAAAAATTAGAAAAGTAAAGAATTTAGAAAGGGATTACCAAATTAGAAGTTTATCTCAGGACCCTACAAAATAGGAAATAGGTTAATTTCTAAAATAAAGAAAAGAACTCTAAGTTTTATAGTGCTCATGGCCCTCTACAAGAGGGACGGATCAGATCGACCGTACAGGTGACGGGTGGGGCCCACTGACGTCCGCAAAAACGGCCAGCGGCCGTTCTTCGCTGACGCAGAAGCAAGGGACATGGATTTTCTGCGGAAATGGTGGGGCCCACTGTGATGTTTTTTTGAGAAATCCACTCCGTCCACCTAAATTCTATCGAAATTTCGGTCGAAACCCATGGTTTTTCTTCATTTTTGTGTGGCCCACAGGATGTTTCTGCTCCACCGTCCAACCGTCAATTGAACGGGTAGATTTTTCTCCGGATGACCGTTTGAAATTCGGCCACCTAGGCAATGTTAATGGTCGTCATTTGGACCTAATGAACGGTCCGGATTGATGTTTGGATGAACGGTGTGGACCCACAACTCCGACGAAGGATCGCCAGCGTTAACGCTGGCGGCAGCTGTGAAGGGGCGCGGGTCAGCGTCGCTTTGACCGGCTGGCGGGTACGGTGCAACTCGGGTGGGCGTGTGCATGGTGTACATGCATCACGTGTGGGGCCCACTATGATGTTTATGAGAAATCTGTACCATCCATCCTTTTCTTTATATAATATCAACTGCCAATTTCAAGTTTGAGGCAGTTCCGAATATCAGGTGGGCCCAGAATCGATAATTAATGGGCTAATTTGTCCGTTGGACCACTTTCCGAGATCCTCAAGGGCTGAAATTTAATATGTACGGTTGATTTACGGCCCCCATCACATGTATGAAGTTTCGAGTTGATCGGATGGCGGGAAACATGTGATCTTGCATTCTGGACCTTTTTCGGGCCCCTTTGGCTTGCTTTCCTCAGATCCCAGGCGTGTAAAATCTTCATTATTGGTTCTCTGGAGTCCATCCCATGCTCAGGTGGCTTTGGATCATCAAATCCATGCTTTTAATCCTCTTTTCAGTCCAACGCTCATTATTACATCCTGCAACAAAAATACAATTAAAATATGATGTTTAGGCATTATCATGTACGTAAAATAGGTAATGATCGGGGTCTGATATGCAATATTTGACCCTGATCATACACATCATCGATGGAAGGAAGACCTCCGTATTGGGGGGATCGACTCCCATTTCATGTCAAGAATAGGTTCTAATTTACACCTTGTTCCGATATATGGAGCAGGACATAAATCTTGAGCCTTGAGGGTGAAAATAAATTTTTAAGTGGGGTAGAACATGATGAGCCCACTCTAGTTAGGTCGGTTAATACACCTCTTTGATTTGGGTAGCGCAGCGAAGGCGTGGTGGACCCTACCCCACTGGCCCAGGATCGAAACGGTGCTCGTTAAATATGCACATTATAGAAGCCCTAGCAAGTTCTACTATGAAAATGTTTTAGAATGATCTAGTAAGATTTGATTCACTCTTTCCTTGGACATAGATAATATCGCGGACTCTCTTAGACTAAGACCTAAAGGGCAACCTTAGAATAAACAATTTAAGCCTTTCAATGATGGACATTTCCTACTTTTATAGAGTGATCGGACTACGGAGTTACTGAAATATACAATTGCGAAGCATTCGCGGCTTCACCCAATTCTCAATCCTGGGTGACTGCCAACGGACCCACTGCTTAGCCGAGCAGAAGACGAGGATCATCAGGATTAGGAAGGGATACGATGAGCCTTCTACCCTAGCAAGGTAGATAATCAATGTATCGGGATCAAGCCCACTACAATCGTCTCTCCGTGCTGGTCAAACAATGAAAACAACTATCTTACTCTAAATAAGTGGGAATTATCGTTAAGACTCCAAATAGGTAAAGAAATAAATTATAGCAAACCATCATGGTATGAGAAATGGATAAAGAAATAAGTTTTAAGGGGGGTAGACTAAAATGAACCAGACTAGTATATGCCCTACCACGCGTAGAAACTCGAAATCAATAAAACTTAGGCAAAAGAAATAATTAAATCTTTCTTTATTACCCTTAGCCAATTTCGGGGACGAAATTTTGTTTTAAGGGGGTAGATTGTAACAGCCCGGATTTTTCCCAACCTGTGATTAGATGTCCTTAGGAAATGTGTCGCTCCTAACACCTTATTAACTTGTCAGAACTGAATCCCACAGTCTAGAATCGCTTCTGAACCCATTTCCTTCACAAATCCCACCCTTCACCACCTTGTTCTTTAAATTTTCTAAGTACTTTCACCCTGAACACTATCTTAAACTAGCAAAGTAGTATAACTTGGATCACATTATATACATTGCTACAAAGGACTAAGTACACCTCAGACCGAAATCACCCAGGACTAAATCCTTTAGAAATCAGGCGAGAATTAGCCAGTGTTAAACTAGAATACCTGTGAAATTAGCACCAATCACTTTAAATACGATCTGCAAGACCTAAAACTTGTATAATCATTGACACTAGGTTACCCTAAAATCTAGGATCAATCTCATTACCCGGCTGCTGTAACATCCCGGATTTTTGCCAACCTGGGATTAGACGTCCTTAAGCGATGGGTCGATCCTAACACCTTATTAACTTGTCAGAATTGAATCCCACAGTCTAAAATCGCTCCTTAATCCATTTCCTTCACAAATCCCATCCTTCACCACCTTGCTCTTCAATCTTTCAAAGTATTTTCACCCTAGACACTATCTTAAACCAGCTAAGTAGTATAACTTGGATAACTTTATATACAAACTACAAAGGCCCAGGTACCACCTCAGACAGAAATCTTATAGGACTAAATCCTTTAGAAATGAGACAAAGTAACTAAGTGCAAAACTAGATTAGCTACGAAATCCGCTAGAATCGCTTTAAATACGATCTGCAAGACCCAAAACTTGTAGAATCATTGACGCTAGGTTACCCTAAAATCAAGGATCAATCCCATTACCCGGCTGCTCTCGGGAGCATCTAGAAACTCCGTTTCAGATCTGGACCATACGTCGGAAGTCCGATTAACACGAAGTTAAGGACTTAGGACCGCCTCGCTGGGCTTGACAACCATCTCGGAAATCAAATCCAGATGGTGTCCCAGTGCTATTCGCTTGAGCTCGGAGTGAAGAGTGTGAGAAATGTGAAATTAATTCAAAATAAAAAAATCCTGAATAGTAATCTGGCACCTCTCGCTTGTGGATCAGTTTTAAGCAACCAGACCGTCAGAATCAGACCAAATTACACCCTCGGATCAGGAGAAATTTCATACAAATTTACATGTACTCGGAATCTCCGATCGAGATCCGCTGACTGTTGAACTGAAACTGGTCTGCCACGCGTGATCTGAGAACCCTACTGGAACGAAACTTTAATAGAACCTAGATCCATTATTGGTGAGCTTAAGTCCGACCTTTGGCTCAAGGAGGCCCGCCAGAAGTCCTCCGTTTAGCTGAAACTGACCCGTTTTGGTTACAACCTAAGTATACTTTGACCTGGAGTCTATTTCGATGAGTTTTTAGACTATATAAGGACCTTAACCCTCTCTCATGGCAGCCATACGAATTTGGGAGAAACCCTAGAGAGAGAAGAGAGAAAAGAGAGAGAAAGTGTGGGAGCAGTGGGAGAACCTCCCTGCCACTCTTCCCTGCCGCTATACGTGCTTCACCACTCCATTCTCGTCACTTTTCCGGCGAATCCGACTCCGTTTCTAGGTAAGAAACCCTAACCCTAATCTAATTTGGGGCTTGGGTGGTTGTAGGTTATGAAATAGCTAACCTATTTCGTTCTATAGGTTGCCAAACTGCCGAATACGGAAGCTTAGCAAACCTATCGACTCCGTTACGATTCTACGACAAAAGGTGCAGACTTTAGGTGTATAGGCTATGGTTTTCAATGCTTTCAATGTCAAATAATGATAGATTCATGATCTGCATGCAATTGCACATGTACGAAGTGTTGTCCGTTTTCTATTTCGATTAAAGATGAAAAATATGGAATTCTACATACTCTAGGTATTTGTAGAAAGTACGGTATACGTATAAATTTTGGAAATGTGCTTGACATGATTATTTGTTGTATGAATATATTATATATGGATAAATTACTTGTTTGGCGAAAGGACTCGCCCTAATACATGTTTTGCTCATATACATTATGTATGTTGAAATTGTGTATTGTAGAAAATACCGTATACGTATATATTTTGAAAGTGTGTTGGACATGATTATTTGTAGTATGAATATATGATATGTGAATAAAATACTTATTTGGTGAAAGGATTCGCCCTAATACATGTTTGCTAACATACACTAAGTATGTTGTAATAGTGTATTCTAAGTGTTTGTAAAAATGACGGAATGAGTATAGAATTCTCATTCGTGCTCGCCATGACTAATTGTCATGGATAATTGATTTTTATATTGGCGATACCCCTTTGACAAAAGGATTTGCCCTAAATCACGCCACGGCCAATACACACTATATATGCTAAAATGTGTGGCCCAGGTGTTTGTGGAAATGACTGAATGAATATGGAACTTGGATTCCTGCTTGTCATGACTATCCGTCGTGGGTGTATGCGTGTTATGATTCGGGTAACTCCCTAGTGAAAGGATTTGACCTTATACCTATGTGATCAACATATGTCATGTATGTTGATACATGTAATTTAAAGTGGTTGTTGAAATGTCTGAATGAGTAGTAGTTAGCAAATTGTAATGTACAATGGTGTTGAGATATGATTGTCAACTTCTTTTAACTATGTGTATGTTTTCCTTGGATAGTTGTGTGATTTGGAATTGAATATGTACAAACTTATGCTTGTGTTGTGCTTCATAACATGCTCAACTGCTTTTATGATTTTATCTATGTAATGCATATGTTAAATTCATATTTACGTTGTATGATCCGTCATGGGTGATGGGGGAGTGGAGCAACGAATGCGTGCAACAGCTCTGGCAGCCCTAAACGGATAATACCAGACCTTGATTGTATGAGTTGAATCTTGATTCGCTACTGCTTTTTCTATCTGCAATTGATTGTGTTTGGGACTATGATTATAGTCCAGACAATCAGTATCAGAGTTGAATTCGTGGCTGTGATTCATTTGCCACGTGAGATGTGTTCGACGAACTCGAGTCGTACTTCGGTTGGCGATAGTGGTTGGCAACACGAAGTGCTCATGCGCTTCATATCGTTCAACTTGATGTGCGCTCGAGCTAGCCGAGCTCGTCAAGTAACCCGGTCTGTCTTATGTATGTTCACCATGTTTGGACGCCTCTGCTTGAACCTAAGGTACCAAACTTACCAGTGGAATCCCTTTTAACCATGGTACCTCGATCCGCTAAGACTCATGAGCCGGGCATGGTGGTATGGGACACCGTGGTCGAGCTGTCGGCCTACGCTGGGGCCACGTGCCTCCCCGTAGTGACCAGTGAGTAACCAGACTCGTGACCTGATTATGGTGGTTTGTGACACTATATTCGTGCTGTCGGCCTACGCTGGCACAGCCTGGCTGTGGTCCCTAGTCGGGTTGCATACAGGTTCCATTCTCAATAAGCGGATTGGTCGGGCTTCGAAAATAGACTGCCGGTTGGTAGGGTGTCAGTGGAGTGACCTCGAGCATACTCTGAAATTGCAGTGAGCCTTAGGGTTTACCGCGGTATATAGAGTATGAACTAGGCCTGTTTCTGTATTGTGATGAATCGTTTAAGGGGTGATGGGGGAGTGGTGTAACCTTTGTGCGTAATAGCCCTGGCAGCCTCTGCAGTGACCTAGAAAATACATCATCGTCTGATATTAACTAGGACTGACGGCCCTAGAATGGATCATGTTTGGGAATGATACAAGGGAGGTACCTTAGTTTCCCAATCCTGCTGTTTGAAATGGACTAATTAAAGACTCGAAAATCATGCTCATCATGCATTGCATGTGCCTGGAAGATGTGGAGCACTAAGGGATGAAAGCATGCGTGAACGTGAGATGTGTCGCATGAGGGAGTATGTTAGTGAGGGCATCCATCATACCTGCATCCATACTTGCATTAATAAGAGCAGTTAGGAGTGTTTGATTTTACTGCTTTATCATTACTGCTTGACTGCATTGATAACATGTTAACCTATGCTTTATTGTTCCACTGAGTTAGCTACTCACTCCCACGTTACGGGACGGTGTTCCGGACACCCACCAGACTTTTTCTGATTGCAGATGGCGACGCTACACTTAAGGCGGAGCCGAAGGCGGAGCCGAACATCTGCAATCACTACGATGCCTGCTTGTATTGGTTGTCTTCTGACGGCTTCCAGTGAGCCATGTCCTGATCGGCGGGGCTTTCTAGGATATTGACTAGAGGACCTTATACATTTGGTATATTTTAGGATTGTACTTGTAATTATTTAACCTGGTAATGTTATCACACTCTGGAGACTCATCTTAGTTTATTTATTTTATCTATCTATCACAGTCTTCCGCTTGCAAATTTAACTGTCTCAGGAGTATGATATGTTGTTTGGCTTAATCTCACTCATGTTCAATACTCTAATACAGTCGACATTTAATCATCATTATCTATGTTGCATAAGTGGTGTTTTGGAAACTCGAGAGTTGAGTTACTACTGACCCTCAATTTTTCGGGATGTTACAGCTGTTCTCGGGAGCATCTCGAAACTCCGTATCAGATCTGGACTGCACATCAGAAGTCCGATTAACACAAAGTTAAGGAATTAGGACCGCCTTTCTAGGCTTGACAACCATCTCGGAAATCAAATCCAGATAGTGTCCCAGCGCTATTCGCTTGAGCTCGGAGTGAAGAGTGTGAGAAATGTGAAATTAATTCAAAATAAAATATCTCAAATAGTAATTTGGCACCTCTCGCTTGCGGATCAGTTTTATGCAAACAGTCCGTCAGAATCAGACCAAATTACACCCTCGAATCAGGAGAAATTTCATACACATATCCATGTACTCGGAATCTCCGATCGAGATTCGCTGACCGTTGAACTGAAACTGGTCCGCCACGCGTGATCTCGAATCCCGACCGAAACGAAAACTTAACTAAACGTAGATCCGGTGTTAGTGAGATTAAGTCCGACCTTTGGCTCAAGGAGGCCCGCCAGAAGTCCTCCGTTTGAGCTGGAAAAGGTCCGCTTTGGTTATAACCTAAGTATACCTTAACTTGAAGTCTAATTTGGAGACTTTTTTAGGCTATATAAGGACCTTTGAACTCTCTCTCTCTCACGGCTATACGAATTTGAAATTTGAGAGAGAGAAAGTGTGGGAGTTGTGGAGGATCTCCCTGTCACGCTTCCCTGCCGTTATGCAAGCACAACCACTCCGTTCTAATCGCTTTCCCGCGATTCCAGCCCCATTTTTAGGTAAGAAACCCTAACCCTAATCTGTTTTGGAGTGTTGATGGTTGTAAGTTATGAAATAGCTAACCTACTTCGTTCTCTAGGTGGCCAAACTGCCGTATACGGAAGTTTAGCAAACCTATCGACTCCGTTACGATTCTACGACAAAAGGTGTGGACTTTAGGTGTATAGGTTATAGTTTTCAATGCTTTCAATGTCAGATAATGATAGATTCATGATCTGTATGAAATTGCACATGTACAAAGTGCTGTCTGTTTTCCGTTTCGATTAAACATGAAAAATATGGAATTCTACATACTCTATGTATTTGAAGAAAGTACCGTATACGTACAAATTTGGGAAATGTGTTTGACATGATTATTTGTTGTATGAATATATTATATGTGGATAAATTACTTATTTGGCAAAAGGAATCGCCCTAATACATGTTTTGCTTATATACACTATGTATGTTGAAATTGTGTATTCTAGAAAGTACCGTATACGTATAAATCTTGGAGATGTATTTGCCATGATTATTTGCTGTATGAATATATTATACATGGATAAAATACTTGTTTGGCGAAAGGATAGCCTTAATACATGTTTTACTAACATACAACAAGTATGTTAAATAGTGTATTCTAAGTGTTTGTGAAAATGACCGAATGAGTATAGAATTCTCATTCGTGCTTGCCATGACTAATCGTCATGGATTTATGATTGTTGTATTGGCGATACCCCTTTGACGAAAGGATTTGCCCTAAATCACGCCACGGCCAATATATACTACTTATATTAAAATGTGGGGCCCAAGTGTTTGTGGAAATGACTGAATGAATATGGAACTTGGATTCCTACTTGTCATGACTATCCGTCGTGGGTGTATGCGTGTTATGATTGGGGTAACTCCCTAGTGAAAGGATTTGGCTTAATACCTATGTGATCAACATATGTCATGTATGTTGATGTATGAAGTCTAAAGTGTTTGTTGAAATGTCTGAATGAGTAGTAGTTAGTAAATTGTAATGTATAAGGGTGTTGAGATATGATTCTCAACTCCTTTAACTATGTGTATGATTTCCTTGGATAGCTGTGTGTTTAGGAATTTAATATGTACAAACTCATGCTTGTGTTGTGCTTCATAACATGCTCAAATGATTATATGACTTTATCTATGTGATGCATATGTTTAAATTCATGTTTATGTTGTATGATCCATCGTGGGTGATGGGGGAGTGGAGCAACGATTCCGTGCAATAGCCCTGACAGCCCTAAACGGATAATACCAAACCTTGATTGTAAGAGTTGAATCTTGATCCACTACTGCTTTATCTATCTGCAATTGATTGTGTTTGGGGCTATGATTATAATCCAGACAATCGGTACCAGAATTGAATTCATGCCTGTGATTCATTTGCCACGTGAGATGTGTTCGACGAACTCGAGTCGTACTTTGGTTGGCGATAGTGGTTAGCCACGCGAAGTGCTTATGCACTTCATGTCGTTCAACTTGTTGTGCGCTCGAGCTAGCCGAGCTCGTCAAGTAACCCGATCTGTCTAATGTATGTTCACCATGTTTGGACGCTACTGCTTGAACCTAGGGTACCAAACTTACCAGTGAAATCCCTTTTAACCATGGTACCTCGATCCGCTAAGACTCATGAGCCGGGCATGGTGGTATGGGACACCGTGGTCGAGCTGTGTGCCTATGCTGGGGCCACGTGCCTCCCCGTAGTGACCAGTGAGCAACCAGACTCGTGACCCGATTATGGTGGTATGGGACACTATATTTATGCTGTCGGCCTACATTGATAAGGTGATGGGGGAGCGGTGTAACCTTTGTGCGTACCAGCCCTGACAGCCCTTTGTAGTGACCTCGAGTATACTCTGAAATTGCGATGAGCCTTAGAGTTTTGTCGCGGTCTATAGAGTATGAACTAGGCCTGTTTCTGTATAGTAATGAATCGTTAAAGAGGTGATGGGAGAGTGGTGTAACCTTTGTGCGTAACAGCCCTAGCAGCCTTTGCAGTGACCTAGAAAATGCACCGCTGTCTGAGATTAACTAGGACTGACGACCCTAGAATGGATCATGTTTGGGAATGATACAAGGGAGGTTCCTTAGTTTCCTAATCCTGCTGTTTGAAATGGACTAATAAATACTCGGTAATCATGCTCATCATGCATTGCATGTGCCTGGAAGATGTGGAGCACTGAGGGATGAAAGCATGCCGCAAACGTAAGATGGTGTCGCACGAGGGAGGGTGTGGTGAGGGCATACATCATGACTGCATTCATACTTGCATTAATAAGAGTAGTTAGGAGTGTTTGATTTTACTACTTTATCATTACTGCTTAACTGAATTGATAACATGTTAACCTATGCTTTACTGTTCCACTGAGTTAATCACTCACTCCCTCGTTACGGGACGGTGTTGTACACACAAACCAGATTTGTTGAGTTTCAAGTGATGGCGATGCTTATGAAGCAGAGTCGGACTATTGTGATGTGGAGGAGGAATTCTCCTATATGTAGTTCTCTGTCAGGTTTATGAAGACCTGGTATTGTATTGACGGGGCTATGGTACTTGGGATAGAAGCCATTACACTTACACATTTGGTATATTTTGGAACTGTACTTGTAATTATTTAACCTGGTAATGTTATCACACTCTGGAGACTCACCACTGTTTTTATATTTTATATATCTATCACAGTCTTCCGCTTGCAATTTAATTGTCTCTACAGTATGATATGTTGTTTTGGCTTAATCTCACTCATGTTTAGTGTACTAACACAGACAACATTTAATCATCATTATCTATGTTGCATAAGTGATGTTCTGGAACTCGAGAGTTGAGTTATTACTCGACCCTCGATTTTTCGGGATGTTACATAGAACCCCTTAATTATGTTCATTGGACATTGAACATCTATACATCAAGCGAAGCGTTTCTACGGGCTACATCAAAAAGCATCTTCAGAAGAAGATAAGTATTCTTTATTTGTTTTTGGTTTTTGAGATATCCATAAAATCTCTGTATTGGTTTTGACTGAGATAAGCCAAAAAATCTCAGTGCGGGGTTTTGATTGTGATAGCCCATTTGAAAACACAACTGTATTGATTTTAAGGTAAACTTGAGAAAACCTTGATTTTTAGTGAACACCAATATCACGTGGGTTGTGATTATTGGGAGTGGAGTAGGTGTGGTTGTTTGAGAATAGTTGGTGTACACACCGAACCACTATAACTCCTGGTGTTTTGTTGTGAATGATGTATATGATGTATATGTGTTGAATGATTATAATCTTTTCATGTACATGTGGTGAATGCTTGTAATAGATAGCTTTCTTCATTTGCCTCTTGTTTTAGTTTGCGATCTTGATCCTTACTGCGTTCAAGAAATCAGGTTGTCCTTGAAAAGGGCGAGCTCTCAGTCCTATAGGGGGGGGGGGTGAATAGGACTATGCCAAATAAAAAATAAATGCGGAATATAATACAGATAGCTGAAACAAATAACAACCTCAATTGTGATAATATTGAGAGGTTGATACAAACGTTGTTCAAAGGACAACCTTACACAAAAAACTAAAGTTTATGATAGGACAACCTGATTTCTTAAACTCAGTAAAGATAAAAAAAACTCAAACTAATATAAGAAGCAATTGAAACAAATCTAGCTATTACAACATTCACCACAAGTACATGAAATAAATACAAACATTCACCACATATAAATCACATACATCATCATCATCCACCAAACTCCAAGAATTATAGTGGTTTGGTGTGTACACCAACTATTCTAAAATAGCCACACCTACTCTACTCCCAATAATCACAACCCACGTTCACCTTAAAACCTTTACAATTGCGTTTTTAATGGGCTACCACAATTAAAAAACCCCAAGCTGAGATTTTCCGGCTATCTCAATCAAAACCACAATAGAGATTTTCTAGCAATCTCACAAACCAAAAGCTGTAAATGAAAATACTTATCTGAAGATTCTTCTTTGATGTAGCCCGATAGAACCGCTTCTTTGAACATGAAGATGTCCAATGTTCAATCACACATATAGAACGGTTCTACGTCTAAATGAATTTTAAATTAATCCAACCTTTGGCTACTTTGATTTAATTTATTGGATCTGAAAAAGGGTATATCAGAATTCCCTTTTATCAAATCAGATTGAAGTAGTAAGAGATCAAGAAATTAGAAATAAAAAAGCTATAAACAAGAATCTTAAATTACCGTACAATAGCTTGACAATCACGGGGACTTACCTCTCAGAATGGTGACTTGAATTGGCTTGGAATGAATGAAAAAAGCTGAGAAAAGTCCTCTATTTATAGGCTGAAAAATGGTTCCCTCGACTGGTCTAAGGTCAGCCTCGACTGGTCTTGGGAGCAACCAAAATTTAAAAATTTTGGCGCGATCGGATAAAACTGACTCTCGACTGGTCAAGTGGCCTACTCGACTAGTCAAGTGGCCTTGTTGATTGGTCGAGCATAATACTCGACTGGTCGAGTGGGGCTTAAAATGGTTGTTGGAGTTCGAGTCGAGCCCTGTTCGACTAGTCAAGCCAGTCTCCACGACCGGTCGAGTAGGGTGCTCTAATGGTCGAAGACCTACTAGAAAAAATCCAAAATTTTGAATTTAAATTTGGACTAGTCGAGAAAAACCCTAAACTGGTGGAGCCAAAGCTTGGACTAGTCGAAGCAAAGCCTATAATAAGGACAATGACCTATATTAAATCTGCAATATGAATGACCTAAACCTAAGGTCTTTCTAGGGTCATTTATACATGAAATGTTGAACATTGAACTTGTAGCTTTGGTAGATCCGGTAGATCTTCTTCTTGAAATACTTGAAGCTTGAACTTGTATACTTGAAACTTGATCTTGCTTTTGAAGTAGCACTTGAAATTGGTCTAGAACTTGAACATGTACTTGAACTTAAGTCTTGAACTTGAAGTCGATGTAGCACTTGAAGTTGATGTTGGACATGAAGTTGATGTAAATAGAACACTCTTCATGATTTGTAACACATTTTCGTATGAAGGTGAACTTTCCATCACTTGAAGGTTAACTTTCCATCATGAACAAGTCCATCGTACCAAAGTGGTTTGTCACTACAAAATTTGACAATACATGGTGCTTGATATACAACATAGCACTTACAATCTCCCCCTTTGTCAAATTTGTGACAAAACCAACTTAGAAGATTTCACAATAATACACAAGTCCACAAACATTACAACTCCACTTCATGATATGACACTCTTTCAAAAAAAAAAAAAAAACTCCCCCTCAATCTACTCTGCCTCAATCCGAGCTTGGTGAGTTGTAGAGTACCTGTATTAACAAATACATATTTCCAAAAAAATGTAACTCTACACCATATAATCTCATGAACACAACCACAAAACTACTAAATTCTCCCCCTTTTTGTCACAACTTGACAAATGAAGATAAATAATAGTGCGCAAATATAGCTGTGAATATGATAATAACAAAGAGTAGTAGAAAAAGAGTTAAAGTTAAGAGCATAATTAAGCAGAGTATCAACATTAGCAAGTTATACATAACAAGTCCAAAAAGAAGTGAAAGGTAAAGTTTAACATTAATACATGCACAAAATATCAAGAAAAACTATCCTGATCTAAATGAAGAAGGAGGTGGAATGGATGGATCAATCTGATGTAGTCCCTTAGTTATGCGTCGAAAATACTTACGCATATATTGCATTTGACTATCCTGGGATATTTTCAATACATCCACCTTCTCTTCTAAAGCGCGAAGGTGCTCATCATACTCAGGTGGCTGATAATCAGGATCAGCCTCAAAATCATCTGATTCTAACTCATCAAATATATCTTCCATCATGGTGTCAGTTGGTAGCGCATTATCTTCTTAAACTTCCTCTGCTTCCCCATCCCTTTGACCAGGAATGAGCTTCAGGTTCTTCTTGTATATATTTGAATTATTGAATGAAAGAAGCGAAACAGGAGCCTCATTAGGCTGCATGACCACATTACAAAGCAAAGCTAGGGTGGGTGGTCATCAAGTAAGCAAATGGGATATAGCTCTGGCCTGGGTGAAGACGAAATTGAATAATAATGTAACAGATCAAAGATAGAAGATAGATGGGAATACCAGACACAACGGAGTGAATAATACGAACCATAAATGATGTCAATTCAGCTTTGTTGCCAGATTGGGGATAGACTTTTGAAATAAAAATGCGATGCAAAACCCTGTATTTGGGCAACATTTGGTTGGCCCGGAGCGCATTTCCCGCACTCCATTCCGAGTCCATGTTATATAATTTGTGGGTTAGTGTATTCATTTTCGATTCAGTCATCCTTTCGGCTAAGGTCGGTATTGAAATACCATCATCATTAACATTAACATCAAGTAAACCCGAAATTAAATAACGATCGACTTGAAATTATCCTTCTCTAAAGACAATTGTGAAGGTCAATTCATCAAGAGATACATCACTAATGCAAGCGAACATCCCTTGCGCAATGGAACGGTTTGCCGGTTTGCCCCAATTCAAGATGTTCTCCCAACCTACAACGGTAAGGAGGGGAAGAATCTGAAATTGAGCAAGGTGATTTGAATTGACCATTTGCTCAATAATAACCCCACGATGATGAAGATCCCGCACATACTCGGGATCCTCTTCGGGAGGACGAAGGGTTCGTACCCTAATCGGAATGGATCGAGAAGAGAAAGCTCTAGTAGCTTTCTTCTTAGGTCTTCCTTCCATTGCAAGATAAAAGGAAAGAAATGCAACAAAGGAAATAAAGATTTTAAACCCAACTGATTTTTACTAGAAATACTTAGAAACCACTAGAAAAGTTCAAATCAACCCAAGAATCTAGCAATATATGATCCAAAGAACCTAAATATGAAAGGCAATAAAAAAATGGAGCACTTACCAAGCACTAATCGAAGATGGGTTCAACAGGTTGGAAAGGGGGCTGATAGAGAAGAAGAGAAAATGAGAGAAAAAGTGATTTTCTCACTTATAAATGGCTCCCAACTGCGCAACTCAACCGGTCGAGTACATGCTCGACCCATCGAGCTACGACTGGTCGAGTATGTGCTCGATTGGTCGTGCAACCTCTAAAAATTCAAATTTTTATTCAATTTTATCCAAAATTATTTGCATAAAAATATATAAAAAATAAAATATGTAAACATGATAAACTCAGTTAGAATTACACATACCAATATCTATTTTCAACTTAGAAAACCTATTCCTGTCAAGTGGTTTAGTAAATATGTCTGCAAACTGATTTTTCATTTGAACGTATTCCAATGAAATGATTTTATCTTCTACTAATTCCTGAATATAATGATACTGAATGTCAATATATTTGGTATAGGAATGCTAGATGGGATTTTTAGAATTATTAATTGCGCTAGAGTTATGCAATACAATATCATTGTATCTTACGCAATACCATAATCATTGAGCATCCTTTTCATTCACACAAGCTGGGTACAAGCATTTCCGGTTGTAATATATTCAGCCTCAGCTGTGGATAATGATACGGAACTCTGTTTCTTGTTATGCCCAGAAACTAAACAATTCCCAACATAAAAACATCCACCACTGGTAGATTTTCTATCATCTATGTTCCCAGCCCAGTCTGCATCCGTATAACCAGCTAATTGAACATTAGTATCATGCGGATACCAGAGGCCTAAATTAGCCATACTTGTAACATATCTAATAATTCGCTTGACAACAATAAGGTGAGATCTCTTAGGATCTGATTGATATCTAGTATAGATACCTACACTGAATGCTATATCAAGTTGGCTCGCAGTTAAATATAACAAACTACCAATCATATTACAATATAGTCGAGGATCTACACTTTTACCTATTGTGTCCTTTGAAAGCTTAAGAGTCGTATTCATAGGAGTATCAAATTCTTTGCCATTCTCAAATCCAAATTTCTTAACCAGGTTTAAAGCATACTTGGTTTGAGAAATGAAGATACCGTCTTCTAATTGTTTAACCTGTAAACTAAGAAAGTAGTTCAATTCTCCCACCATACTCATTTCGAACTTGGATTTCATCAACTCTACAAACTCAATAGACAGGTTAAAACAAGTAGAACCATAAATAATATCATCAACGTAGATTTGTACTATTAGTATATGTTCATTGAATTTTTTAACGAAAAGAGTTTTATCAACACTCCCCATAACAAAATTATGACTTAGTAAAAACTTAGTCAATTTCTCATACCATGCCTTGGGAGGTTGTTCCAAACCATAAAGTGCCTTTTTAAGGCGATACACATGATTGTAGTGTTTAGGGTCCTCAAAACCCTTAGGTTGTTCAACATAAACCTCTTCATATAGATCACCATTAAGAAATGCACTTTTAACATCCACTTGATAGATCTTAAACTTTTTGAAACATGCAATGGATATGAATAATCTGATGGATTCAAGACGAGCTACTGGGGCAAAGGTTTCATCATAATTAACTCCTTCTATCCGAGTGTACCCTTGTACAACCAGTCTAGCCTTGTTTCTTATTATATTCCCTAACTCATCAGATTTATTTTTGAAAATCCACTTGGTTCCAATTATATGTTTATCAGATGGTCTTGGAACTAAATATCATACATCATTCCTAACAAATTGGTTTAATTCATCTTGCATGGCAACTATCCAATTTTCATCAGTGAGTGCCTCTTTTACGTTGGCTGGTTCGATTTGGGAAGTAACACACACATTATTACATATATTTTCCAGTTATTTTACGCACACCAGTGAGAGGGTTGCCTAGTATTTGATTAGTAAGATGGTCTTTAACTAATTGCAGTTCAGTATTGATTTGACAAGATGATGAGTCAGGTTTATCAATTACAGTGACTTCATCATCTTCTGAACTAAATGTTGGTGTGTTTAGGTGATCATCAATAACAACATTTATAGACTCCTGAATAACACCAGTTCTCTTGTTAAGAACACGGTATGCTCGACTGTTCAGAGCATAACCTAGGAATATCCCTTCATCACTCTTAGTATCGAGCTTCCCTAAATTTTCCCGGTCTCGTAAAATGTAGCACTTACTTCCAAAAATTCGAAAGTATTTAACTGTAGGTTTCTTATTAGACCACAATTCATAAGCTGTTTTATCTTTAGATTTTTCTAATTTAAACACGTTTATGATATAACATGCAGTATTAACAGCTTCGGCCCATAAATTTTTAAGTAACTTCATGCTATTTAACATAACATTAGCTATCTCTTATAGCACTCTATTTTTCCTTTCAACAACCCCATTTTGTTGAGGCATTTTAGGAGCATAAAACTCATGCGATATACCATGATCGCTACAGAACTTCTCAAAATTGCTATTTTCAAATTTCGAACCATGATCACTTCAGATCTTAACAACATTCATTTCTTTTTCAGTCTGAATACGCTTGATTATTCTTTTAATTTCATCGACATTTTCAAATTTTTATCTCATGAATGCAACCCAAGTAAACTTGGTAAAGTCATTCACAATTACCAAGAAATACTTCTTACCACCTCTGCTCTCCGTTCTGGTTGGTCCAATAAGATCCATGTGGAGAAATTCAAGAGGTTTGGATGTGATAGAGGAGTTCACTTTCTTGTGACTACTCCTTGTTTGTTTTTCAATCTGAGATGCACCACATATTTTATCCATTTTCTTCAATTTGGGTAGACCTCTAACAAGATCGGCTTTGCTCGATCTGTACAAATTTCGGTAGTTCACATGTCCAAAGCGTTTGTGCCATATTCATTATCATTGGTTTGGACCATGTAATAAGATAATTTAGATGAGCAAGATTCATTCATGATATACCAATTCTCAGATGTTTTACGACCACTTAATATCACACAACCTTTCTCATTTGAGATCTCGCATCCTTGATTTGTAAATTTAACACTACGCTTGTTATCGCAGATTTGAGATATGGTCAAAGATTGTGCTTATGTCCTTCTACAAATAAAACATTTTCAAAAGGAGGGAGGTTTGAAATATGAACCGTACCTTGGCTAATTATCTTACAGTTGCTTCCATCACCAAAAGTGACTGAGCCATCAGTCATTTCTTTGTAGTTGGTGAACAAATCTTTGTCACCTGTCATATATCTTGCGCAACCACTGTCTAGGTACCACTTTGATTGACTTGAAGCCTTGAAAGCGGTGTGGGCAACCAAACAAGTAACCTTAGGAACTCATTTCATTGTAGTTTTGGGTTTTGGAGCACTGTTGGTTTTTCTTCGCTTGAAATTATTATTAACTCTCATATTAGATTTAGATTTGAGAAGCTCCTTGAGTAAGTCCACAATTTTTTCAGCTAAAGGATTATAGTATTGTTTTCTAAAGCTGATGTTATTAGTATTGACTTTATAAGCTTGAAAAGTTTTTACATTTTTAGAGTTGTTTTGATTATTATATTCCAAGCCCTTTCCTTTTGAGTTAGAGGATTCTCATTTGACAAATGTAGGAGATACACTCTTATTTTTCAGAGGCATGTGTTTGTCATATCCCATACCCGATCTGTCTCCATATTCTTTAGATGCGGTTAATAACTTTTCAAGTTTAAGGTCTCCATGGGCATACCTCCATGTATCCTTTGAACTCAATAGGGAAGAAACTTCAAGTTCCAGTTTCTAATTTTCTGTTCTTAATTTTTCAAGTTCAGATGTTTTGAAATTCAAATCACATTTTGTTTTTTCAAAATAATCAGAAATATGAGATTTTTCTAAAACATAATTTTCAAAATCCTCTTTCAATTTCAGAAATTTCTCTTTTTGAAATTTTAGCTTGATAGCAATCTTACAACTCTCCCTATATAGGGCATTATATGCATCCTGAAGATCATCTTCAATATCATTTTTAATCACTTCTCAAATTTTCATATTCGGTTGAATCGCAACTATCTATGGAAGTGACTTTGGCTAGAGTCATTAAAGCCTTGACTTCATTTGAAGTTTCAGGTTCAGATTCATCCAACTCAGAAGAAGCTTCAGAGCTGGATGATTCATCCCATGTGACTAACATGCCTTTTCGCTTTGGCTTGTCCCTCTTTGGACATTTATATGCCAAATGCCCATATTCATGGCAGTTGAAACACTGGCTATCTTTTGGAGATTTTCATGTTTTAGATTTACCATTTTTCTTCTTAGAGGGTTTTGGAAAATCAACTCTTTTCTTAGTTTTAAAAATCTTGTAAAACTTTTTCGCAAGTAAAACCATATCATCCTCCGAGTTTTCACAATAAAAATTAACATTACTATCATGAGAAATAGATTTGGATGATTTAAGAGCTATAGACTTACCTTTTGGAGCTTTGAAATTTAACTCGTATGTTTGAAGTGAACCAACAAGTTCCTTAACCTTCATGTGATTTGTGTCTCTAAGTTCCTAAATGGCCGTCACCTTGGAATTTAATCTCTCAGGAAGTGATCGTAGTATTTTTGCACAGACTTTGCTTTTTGGAATACTATCTCTAAGACCCCACATAGAGTTGACTACGTTATTTAGTTTCGTATAGAAGTCCATGAAAGACTCATTTTCTTCCATACGAATTTCCTCAAACCTAGTGGTGAGGATCTGAACTTTAGACTTTTTTTACAATAGATGTACCCCCATGTGTCATTTCAAGAATGTCTCAGGCTTGTTTAACAATATCACAAGAAATGATTCTTTTGAATTCATCAGGTGATAGTGCACGAGTGATTGTATTTAAAGCCTTAGCATTATCACTGCTTTCATTTTTTTGAAGTGTGGTCTATAAATAAAAAGGCGTTTCCTTAATGGACGTGGTTCCATCACTGCCTAGAACCTCAGACACTGGTGGTTTCCATCTAGTCACCATAGCTTGCCACACGCTTTCATTAATGGATTTCAGAAATATCCTCATCCTGGCTTTCCAATAAACATAGTTGGAGCCATCAAACGGTGGTGGCCTAGTAATAGATAGGCTATCAAAATTTGACATACTGAAAGCTCTAGATCGATAAACCCAGGAAATAAATCCAATAGAATGAGCCACTTAGCTCTGATACCACTTGAAAAGGGTGAGCTCTCAATCCTAGATGGGGGTGAATAGGACTATGCCAAATAAAAAATAAATGCGGAATATAATGCAGATAGCTGAAACAAATAACAACCTCAATTGCAATAGTATTGAGAGGTTGATACAAACGTTGTTTAAAGGACAACCTTACACCAAAAACCAGAGTTTATGGTAGGACAGCTTGATTTCTTGAACTTAGTAAGGACAAAAAAACTCAAACTAATACAAGAAGCAATTGAAACAAATCTAGTTATTACAACATTCACCGCAAGTACATGAAATAAATACAAACATTCACCACACATAAATCACAAACATCATCATCATCCACCAAACTCCATGAATTATAGTGGTTCGGTGTGTACATCAACTGTTTTAAAACAACCACACCTACTCTACTCCCAATAATCACAACCCACGTGATATTGGCTTTCACTATGAAATAAGGTTTTCCAAGGTTCATCTTAAAACTTTTATAATTGCATTTTCAATGGGCTATCATAATTAAAAACCCTACGCTGAGATTTTTTGACTATCTTATTCAAAATCACAATAGAGATTTTCTACCAATCTCACAAACCAAAGGCTGTAAATGAAAATACTTATCTGAAGATTCTTCTTTGATTTAGCCCAGTAGAACTGCTTCTTTGAAGATGAAGATGTCCAATGTTCAATTACACATATAGAAGGGTTCTAGGTCTATATGAATTTTAAATTAATCCAACCTTGGGCTACTTTGATTTAATTTCTTAGATATCAAAAAGGGTAGATCAGAATTCCCTTTTATCAAATCAGATTGAAGTAGCAAGAGATCAAGAAATTAGAAATAAAAAAGGTATAAATAAAAATATTAAATTACCGTACAATAGCTTGACAATCACTGGGACTTATCTCTCAGAATGGTGACTTGAATTGGCTTGGAATGAATGAAAAAAGTTGAGAAAAGTCCTCTATTTATAGGATGAAAAACAGTTCCCTCAACTGGTCTAAGGTCAGCCTCGACTGGTACTGTGAGCAACCAAATTTCAAAATTTTTAGCGCGATCGGATAAAACTGACCCTCGACTGCTTGAGTGGCCTTCTCGACTGGTCGAGCATAGCACTCGACTGGTTGAGTGGGGCTCAAAATGGTTGCTAGAGTTCGAGTAGAGCCCTGTTCAACTGGTCGAGCCAATCTCCATGATCGGTCAAGCAGGGTGCTCGACTGGTCGAGGACCTACCAGAAAAATCTGAAAATTTGAATTTAAATCTAGACTGGTCGAGAAAAATGTTGGGCTGTCAAGCCAGAGCCTGGACTAGTCGAACATTGAGTAGGACTAGTTGAAGCAAAGCTTATAATAAGCACAATGACCTATATTAAATGTGCAATATGAATGACCTAAACCTAAGGTCATTCTAGGGTCATTTATACCTGAAATGTTGAACATTGAACTTGTATCTTTGGTAGATCCGGTAGATTATCTTCTTAAAGTACTTAAAGATTGAACTTGTATACTTGAAACTTGATCTTGCATTTGAAGTAGCACTTGAACTTGGTCTAGAACTTGAACATATACTTAAACTTAGTCTTGAACTTGAAGTCGATGTAGAACTTGAAGTTGATGTTGGACATGAAGTTGATGTAGATAGAACAATTTTCATGGCTTGTAACACATCTTCGTATGAAGGTGAACTTTCCATCACTTGAAGGTCACTTGAAGGTTAACTTTCCATCATGAACAAGGCCATCATACGAAAGTAGTTTGTCACTACAAAATTTGACAATACAGGGTGCTTGATATACAACATAGCACTTACAATCCTACCTAAAACATCTATTTTTGGTGTAAGGTTGTCCTTTGAACAAGGTTCGAATCAATTTCTCAATACTATTGCAATTAAGATCTCTGATTGGTTTTGATTTATTTAAGAATTCAGTTCATTAATTTTTTATTTGGTATAGTCCTATTCACCCTCCCTCTAGGACTGAGAGCTCACCATTTTCAGCTTTCATATATGTTAGGATTATGATAGTTTGCCTTACGCTGTGTAGGATAGTTTTCTTTCTGTTGGTTTAATTCTTGTGCTAACCCATCTTCACATTGAGATCATTTGGAAAGCTTCAGAATTCCTTATTCAGGTATTACCTTTCCATCACTTCTCTTTTCTTTTCATTGCCACTTTTGTATTACATGCTTATTTCTTTTACATTGAGGACAATGTAGATTTTTAGGTTGGGGATGGGGGATTAGGTAAAATAATCATTGTTTTCTCAGTTTTAAGCAAAAAATTTAGAAAAAATTTGAAAATTTTCAATGTTTCAAGTTGAAATCTGTTTGGGAAGCGATGAATTGTGTACTTAAGAATGCTTTGAGTATAATAAGATAGAGATTGAATTTTGAATTGTTGGAGTTGGATCAGCTAAGTAATCCATCACCTAAGTTCTTGAGCTTAATTGATTAAAAGAAAGTTTGAATATCATGTCAATCTAAATCACAAGACATATTTAAATTATTTTTTGCATACATACTAGAAGTTCTGATTGTTAGTATGTGAATCATTGATAGATGGTGAGAATTGAGTTTGGAGAATTTTATCTACCTTAAAAGAAGAAAAGAACCAGTTAAAAAACAGTGAGAACGACAAAGAGGTCATGAGAGAAAAAAAAAAAAAGAATGAAAATAATGCAAAAATAAATAAAAAGAATGAATAAAAATTGACCATCGATATAAAATCAAAAACTGAAAAAAGAAGGAGAAGGGGATAAGTTCAGAATCAGTACTTAAGTTTCAAACCAGCCTTGAAGTGACAAACATGGCTAACATCATGAACTGATAATATTTGTACATGAAGCAAGTTGATTTTCACTGAGGCACATTGAAAAACATGATATATAGACTTATACTCTGATTTGATTAATAAAGAATCTATTTGATAGATTGCTTATGTGATTCGATTCTAGGGTTTCAAAAGATCACTTTCATATCTTATTTCTACTCATTCATACTTGAGTGAACAAAAGATTATTGTCCTAGAGAGGTTTTAGACATTAAGCATTGAGGTTTATTTCACACATACTTTGCTCAGGACTAGCAACATGCTAGTTGGGGATTGTGTTGAGGGTCAAATATTGCATATTATCTCCATTTATATCTTGGTTTTATGAACATGATACTACTTAATGTCCTATTTTATTCATGTTTGTGTTGCAAGGTGAATTTTAGAGCTTGGATTGAAAAAAGTGCTAAAAGCATGGATTTGACGCTCAAAGATCACCAAGGCAAAGAATGGATCTTAGGAGACAAAGATTAAAGATTTCAAGGTCACAAGATTTAGTAAAACTAAGTGGAGAAGGAAAGAAGTCAAAAAAACAAGTACAGTATTTACATTGACTGTGTCATCGATCACCGTTTGATGACATCGAAGCTACCATTCGATGACATCGAACACGGGTCGATGACATCGAATTTATGAAAGAAAATCGAGTTGGTTGCTGGACAAATTGAAGACATTTTTCGATGACTCGAGGACTTGTTCGATGACTTGAAGCCTTGATCGATGACATCGAATTTTCTGTGGATTCTCGGCAAAACTCACTGGACTATTTTGGACGCATTATCGATTCCTTGAACAACGTTCGATGACATCGAAGACACCTTCGATGACATTGAAGGTAGATTCGATGACATCGAAGACACCTTCGATGACATTGAAGGTAGATTCGATGACATAGAAGATTATGCAGTCCGAACAAAGTTACACAGTGCGGAAAAAGCACATACAAAAGTCACCTTTGATGACATCAAAGGCAATCCGATGTCATCGAATGACTTACGTAGAGTTGCGCGGAATTACGCAGAGTGCGTAAATTTGAGGCAGTTTCCAGATTTTTTCAAGTTTGTGCGAAATGAGGTGTTGCACAACTATAAATAGGAGTCCCTAGGGCATCCCTGGGCATCTGTTTAGGGTTTGGAGGAACGAAGCACATGGGCAGAGAGCCGTTGCCAAGCATATTTCTTTCTTCCTTAGTATTTCATATTTTATTCTAGGGTTTTAGGTTTTTCATGTTTTCTTCTAGGGTTTTAGATCTAATCATGTCTATGGTTGGCTAAACCTCTTAGCTAGAGCTAAGAGGTGAAGCTTGTAGCGTGATGGGATGTTTCTATTGCTTTGATTCATGTTTATGTTGAATTCTCTTTGATTCTAGTTTGATATTCAAGGAATACTTTCAGTTCTTAATGGTTTGTTGTGACTCAAATTACAATAGATCTGCAATAGCTTTGAGTATCTTCTTTTCATGTATTAAGATTATGAAGTTAGTAAATCCTGTTGTTTACCATCATCCCTTGGACATGGTTGAGTGATGGAATCCCTTCTAACCTTCACAATTCTCTTATATTTAATTGTGGAATTCGTATATCCTATTATTTGTCGTTGTCTCCTGGACATGGTTAGGTGATGGAATAACTTCCAGTTCTCATAACTCTCATCCATTGAGAATTAGGTTAAAGGAAGTTCATATTTGCTTTTATTGAGATATCTTCCAACTAGATAGGATTGGACTCCGATTCCAGTTGTGTCCTTGAATCAAGTAATAGATCTCCATGATTGCTACAAGTGGATCCTTGGAAACCCTAGTTCTCACTTTTGAATTTCTTAATTTTCTAATTAAAACTCTCACAATTACTTCCTTTAATTCCAAATTTAGATCTGCAACTTCTTCTAGTTCTACTTCTATTTACTTTCAGAATACACATGAGATTAGTCCCTGTAGATTTGACCTCGGTCTCACCGAGATTATTACTACATCACGACCCTACACTTGGGGTTGTGAACAATTATTTTTTGTTCATTGATCTAATTATGCTTATGTCTATCAAATGATTACTATGATGCATGATTTAGTAAATGTATAAGTATTGATAGGAATCATATCCTACACACTATCACATACACTATCCTTATAGGCTTGTTCTTTACATGTAAATCTTGTGTAAGACTATGTGTTTTGGACCCTCTATTGGCCCAGATGCCATAGAGTTACTTTGCCTTACTCATCTTGATTAAACCTAGGCATTGGATGTTCTTATAGGAAAATAATTTTGAAAACTCCTATTCACCCCCTATAGGACATTTAAACATACTTTCATACTTCAGTAATAGCAGTTCTACCGCAATTTCATAGAATTGTGCTCATATGACAATCACAAACTCAAGCATGTATAGTGGTTTGGTTTCCCTATTCCACTCATGGTGGATGGACTCTTCTCTAGTGTACCGATATTCTCTATCTTAGGAGTTTACAATAGGTTCACCCCTAACCTTTACAGCCCTACATAAGAACCTAATGCACGTACACTCCTGTGTTGGAGGAACACATTTACACTCCCACCAGAGGCTCCCCATGGAGACTAATAGGTACCCACCCATGTCTGGTGCATTCGGCCCTACATAAGATCCCATGTCCTACACATGAACCTATTCAAGTTTGGGTCACAAACTCTACACTCAATCCTAAACAAGGAAATAGTGTGAATGTACTCACTTGTTGGATTGTGATCCATTGTAGCACCTTACTTGGGTTGCTTGATCGATTCTCTCACATGCTTCAATCAGTTCCCCTTGTGCTCCCCTAATCCTTGATGTTGATGCTTCAACTCTTACGATCAACCACCTTGTATATGATGTCTCGATGAGGTGACCAAAGTGGTGGGAGGATGGTGAAATCTCATATAACTAATTGATAGTATATTTCTTAGGGAATTCACCTAAATGGGTGTTCAAGAGGGTTTAAACAAAAATTTGTCAATAATCTTTGGTCTAATCTCTAGAACAAGGTGGAGATTGAGTTCATCTTTAATATGGAGGTCGGAATCCTCATCGAAGTGGTAAGTTTAAGAAGATTATTCAAATCTCGTAGGTTTATCAGCTTATGATGAATGATAGGAGTGGAGAATCACATATGCTTCTATTGCACCAAAAACACATATAAATGCCCAAATGTCGTATGCCGTTTATAAATTAATAAATTTTCAATGGTAAAAATGGGTAGAAAATGACACCTTCGATCGATGGAGCGATCCTTTGATGGGATCGATAAACTCCAGTTTTTTAGTCAATTTGTTGTTGGACATTTTCTGCCACCTTCAATCGATCGCGCGATTCCTTCGATCGATCAAACTCCCTTAGATGGGATTGAGAAACAGCAGAATATAAGCAGTTGATTGTTGGATGTTTCTAACTACCTTCAATTGATTGATCCATGAGCTTCAATCAATTGAAGGGTTTGATCGAAACCCATCAATGGCTTGTCGATGGGATCGAAGATCCCTCGAAAACTATTGTTTTGGGTTGTTATTATTACAACAGGTTTGCACATCTTTTATCCTAACTTATCATGTTCCACTAAGGCTCATAAGGTTATGTGATGATCAATCAAGGTTTACCTATAAAGGTTGGGATCATCTAGAGGTATGTTATTTTTATTTAAGGTTAGGATCACCAAGGCACATCAATTTACTTATTATTCACTCATTGATGCTCCAAGTCTTTATGTATCTTCGATCTTCGGCTTCCAATAGCTCAACCGACTTATTGACACACAGATGCACGTGATTGAAAAATAGGTGCACAAATTAGTGCACTAACAGGAACTAACTATCCAAATCTGATCTTGAAGGTCCTCAAATCATAGTTTCGGATATGACCTTAACAATCTATAACTAGAGAGATCAAATTTGATCGAGAAAGTTGATAATGTGATGTGATCAAAACCTTCAAAGACCCTAAATCCAACATCTATCCAATTTCGATTGGATAGATTCCATATGGGTTAGCTAAAGAATTCACGATGAATTTTCCAAACTATATTAATATGTTATGATTAATGCATAATTGGCTCTATACCAACTGCTAGATTAAATGTGGAATTAATGGACCGATCTATGCATTAATGATGGAAATCAGGTAGATTATAATAAGAAATCAAATGATTATTGGGAAGTCATTAGTATTTGCGCAAGGAACTAGTTGGATCTTCTACACCATACATTCCTACCGGTATGCTCATCAAGATAATCCAATCATATGATCTATCCCAATGATCATGTGGGGTCTACAAATAGAAGTACTACTTCACCATCCAACAATTATTGGTGGGGACCTTAGCGTGCATTTTAGAATAACATCACAAATATTTGAAATGCTTATAAATTCCCACCAAATATCTCGAAACTGATGAAGAAAATGTCACCTGGGCTTTGTGCTCTCCGGGCTCTTGAACAGGTGCTAGAAAAAATAAAACAAAATAGTTATTTCATATATTTGTCTTTTCTCTAGTGTTTCGTACGTCTAATAAATCTTGGTATACTTATCCATGCGTAATGCATGGATGAGAAGAAATTCAGTCCAATTACCTCCAAGACTTTGCAACACACCTCTCCCAATGCTTTAAATCTTTTGAAAGAGAAGGGCTCGAAAAATTCAGGCCACAGGAAATGGATTTATTATTATTATTTTTTAAAGTAAAAATTTCCAAATTTCCATGCATCTTTGAAAGGCTACTGCAGGGTACGGTCATTCCCTGTGGTCTTTCAAGCCCCGCACATGAGTCTCAGCAGACGGATCAAACTACAAACCACTCACCTACAAA
Source organism: Magnolia officinalis (assembly GCA_021015155.1). Lineage (NCBI taxonomy): Eukaryota > Viridiplantae > Streptophyta > Magnoliopsida > Magnoliales > Magnoliaceae > Magnolia > Magnolia officinalis. The sequence continues at coordinate 57,960,716 of JAJHSJ010000001.1, forward strand.
GGCATGTGGGATTTTATCTGCTACTGTTGTTGGTTAGGAGGCAAGGCTAGTGGCCTTCACAATGGATTGTCTGGTGGCCCCACTCCAATGAAAGGGACCCTAACCAAGTTGGGGGATTCATTGCTATCTAAGGGTAGTAAAAAGACGTGATGACTGATAGACAACATATGCATACATGTATGTATTTTAGCCCCATGTGGGTGGTGGGCCATCCATGATCCCAGTTTCGTAGCATTTTAGAGGTATCTGGTCATGAATCGACAGCATTTAAATGTGACTCAATGCGGTCTGATATCTTCGTGTTGAGGTTTGTGATGGTGAGGGATTTTTTTGAACCTTGGCCCCATGGAACCTGTGATCTAGACCACAGATCTAGTGGGGCCCACGGCCGATGGACCACGGCTCTGAAATCTCCTCGATGGCACAATGCCGAACTTTCTATTTGTAGCCTGGAAATAGATATTGTTTGATGTGAACGATGATCTTTCAATCCATTTTTGACCTCTTTCCAGTTTTATATGAGCTTTGCTATATTTCTATACTAAAAATATAACAGGTTAGTACCTTATATAGGAGATTTTTGGGGCATAGTCCATTTGCAGTGGGGCTCAGCATACGAATGGCCTAGATCGTTGCACCATGGGCTCTACCTTCTAATAATGAAAACCAAGTATTATGGGGATGTCCTCGGGTTGTGGCCATGTAATTCCTGTGTCAGCGTTAGTTGATACTGGGGAAGAGTCATGTGACTGACCGCCACCCGCATCTCTGAACAGCGCACATGCGGTTACAATTCTGCGAAGTAGGCCCAACGGATTGGCAATCCAGCCCATTGTTTTGTTGGATCATACTACGGAAGTACCATGCTCCAAAAGACTGCCGGACTGGAAGATCTCGAAGACCAAACTGGGCCACTATTGACGTTGAATGTGGACTGTTCTGTTTGTTATCTTAACTGTCCATCCGGGGCCAAATTTGAGAAGGGTATTTATCATCTGCACTGTATTTCCAGATTCTGGCACATGCTCTTGTCGGAAGTGAAAGATGCCAATATCGGTGGGACATCTCTTGCACATGTAAGTATACAACTTTTGCACAGTTACGTGGCAAAATATATGAAACTGGGACGCCAATTGGTTGGTGACCCCGCCACCACCGACAGTCCATGATCACCCACCTAGCAGGACTTGACTAGGCCATCTGCCTTAAGATTACCACGCAAATTCAAGTGAGGCCATTGCTCATCCCGATTGTCTCCGTTACCCGCTGGAACCAATCAGCATGAATTACGTGTTATCCGGATGGATCTACGTAGTGTATTTGATATTCGAAGAGGATTTTATGGTATAATATAACCGGAGTGCATCAAATAATGAAATGTCATTAGATGAAAGATCAATTATGAAAAGACGAGCTATCCATGTCCTAGAGGGGGGTGAATAAGACAATATCAAAATTTTCGAAATAATGCAGAATAAATAATCTCAATCACCCAAGTACTGAAACCTTGATTTCAAATAATTCGTAGGACACCCTTCACCTAAAATTTTTGGTAGGATAACCTTATTTGATGAATGTCTTCGAAATTAATCTTTCAAACTGCAAGAGAATAGAGAATATAAAATAAATATAGCATTCACCACAGATAAGCAATCGCCACAATGCACAAGGGGTTATAGTGGTTCAGTGCTTAAACTCACACCTACTCCACTCCCAAAATTACTACTCTCGTAATTTTGTCTTTCAATATATCAAGGTTTTCACGGGTTCACCTTAACAACCTTATATAATTCTTATCATTTTTACGAGCTCACCACAATAAAAAACCCCTTTATGATTTTCACATGCTATCCGTAAGGCCCGTATTCTAGTTCGTATTATTCCTTAGACTTCCACGATTCCTCCCGTCGAATTCTGACAACCCACGACCTGTAATCGGCATTTGCACACGATCCTACGTCACATCCTATAAATCTATGTTGACTCGACTCTAAACTTGTAACCTAGCGACCGTGTCATCGCCGCGGTTCCAACGTCGCGTTTCGCGCACTGATGCGATACCCATGCCAGGAGTTATGGGCCCGAGTATATTTCGAAGAAACAATGCGCGTTGCAAATTTCGAGAGAAACTCTAACAACCATCATCAATCAATCAAGTACACATCCTATCACAAGTCAAGTACCAACCCATACCCTACCCAACTCTCTCTCATTCCCAAAGTCAACTCTATATCTCTCTCTCTACCCATCCCTTTCTCACACACACACATACCATCTCTCTTTTACATCACCCATCCCTCTCCCATCCATCACCCCATCCCATCTCATTCTCCACCATTTTCCTAAGCTTCTATGAGAGAAAATCCTAAGGAGAGAAAAGAGAGGACCTATCACCCTACCACTCAATCTCACTATCCAACCATCCAAAATCATCATCCACCATCAAAGAGAGAGCTTAGGAGCCAAAGATTCCAAGGAGCTAGAGAAGAAGACAATCGGTGGATGTTTATAGGATTAGATTTGTATTTTTTATGATGGGCCAAGTGTGGCCTACCAATTGATGGCATGGATCCCACTTTGGGCCTAGATGTAGCCAATGACCCACCTTGATGTGTATACTAATTCCATGATGGGGCCATTCTCCATGGACCCCATCATGATGTTTACCTTGTTTCCATTCTAAGAAGGTCATCTAGACCTTGTATTGTTGTGGAAAAGGGATTTCCACATTGAACCTTGTGATTTAAGGGCTCACAAGTGGTGGGAACCATTTGATGTGCACATTGTATGATAGAGTGGAGCTCATAGTGGCGGAGCTCCTCTCCACTACACTCTCTCTCTCTCTCTTCTCTCTCTCTCTCTCTCTCTCTCTCTCTCTCTTCTCTGTAACGCCTTGAATTATGAGGGTCGAGCAAAGCTCTACTCCCGAGATCCAGAACATCACTTATGCAATATGGATGATGATATTCAAATTCCGCCCATGTTACTGAGTTAAACATGCGTGGGATTAGACTAAACAACATATCATACTCCGGATATAATCAAATTAAGCAATTGGAAGTCTAAAACATATCTATTTAAGCATATAGGTGTTCCACAAAACCTCATCTAGAGTATGAGTATGTAACCAGGTCTAATATAAACATGTATGGTTCCAAAATGAACAAAAATGGAAATGTAAATGTGTCTAACTAAGCCCAGATAACCCAATGATCCCCGCGTATCAGCTAGAGGTCTATATCGACCCGCCTGAGAGTTGAAAGTAGGAGAATTCCTCCTCCTCGTCCAAGAAGTCCTGCTCCATTACATAGACTTCATCTGCACCTGCATCTAAATCAGTCTAGTTGGTGTTTTAAAACACCGTCCTAATGTGGGAGTGAGTGACTCAGTGGTTCTATAAGGTAAAAGTTAACATGTTATCAAGTCAATCAAGCAGTAATGATAAAGCAATCATAACAATCACTTCCTAACTACTCTCTCTAATGTAGGAATGGAGTGCAAGTAAAGATGTATGCCCTCGCATCGAAGCTCCCTCACAAGCGACTCCAACAACCTGTTTCACATATGACAACACTTCCTCAAAACGGTGCAACTTCATCGCCTTTTAAGCACAACCTAACTAATACGGTGCAATACATGGTCGTGTTAGCTAAGTAATTAATTAAGCTTATTCATACAACAACTTTGGGAAGCTAGGATACCTCCCTTTATATCATTGAGCCGAATTGAAGGATCCATCTAGGTTCGTCACTCGTAGTCAAACACATACAATTGGCAAGTTGTAGGGTCGTCACTCTCAATTAAACACATACAATAGGCAAGTTATAAGAAATTTATACTCGGGGTCACTACGGGGAGGCTCGTCACCCCAGCGTAGGCCCACAGCATGAAACACGGTGTCCCATACCACCATGCTCGGCTCACGAGTCTTAGTTGCTCACAGGTCACTATGGGGAGTCTCGTCACCCTATTGTAGGCCGACAGCTCAAACACGGTGTCCCATACCACCATGCCTGGCGCATGAGTCTTATCGGATCGTGGGTACATGGTTAAAGTGGATCTTTACATTGGTGAGGGGTACCTTAGATTCAAGCAGTCACATCCATATATGGTAAACACACAATAGGTCAATCAGTTCGTTAGGCAAGCTCGATTGGTACGAGCCACACGCTGACTTAATCGACATGGAGCGCATAAGCACCCCTCGTAGCTTAACCACTGTCGACAATCGTTGTGCGACCCGGATTCATCATCGAATATACCCAATGTGGCGAGACTAATTCAGTCACCCGAACAGGGACTGTTACCGATTGCCTAGTTACGTTGTAGCCTCAATCCTACTCATATGCAGCTAACAAACACATGTGATATTCATCTAAGTATTTAACAAACAATCCAAGTGGATTCCTCATTGGGCATTTCATCAAACACATCGATCATGTTTCCAAACACTTGCATTTTATCAATTAATTACATGGAGGAAAATATGATTACATGAAGGAAATTATACACATACATAAGGCAGTAAAGAATCCTATCTTAATACTCGTAGTAAATACAAATCATCAACAATTTCTCGTTCAAGCAATTCATCAAACACATAGGCTATGTTAGTTACAACATATGTTTTATCAATTCCTTATACAGAGAGATCAATATGCATATGACAATGATGAATCTTAGTTCAGTAATCATGGCAAGCATAAATCATTTTCAAATGCTCATTCAAACATTTCAACAAACACAAGGGATGCGTCTTTTACTCATCACAGTTCATATGTGTATATCATACAGAAATCAACGTATTTAAGACAATACGATAGTAATCAAGTCAGACATAAATCATTATCTGACGTAAAAGCATTGATAACCGCAACTTAAGCGTTTATAGTCTGCACCTTTTGTCGGGGTGCTCGACTCGGACTCGGTACAAATCCTACGTTTCTGAAAATGGAACGTCGAGCATCTAAATGATAAAACAGGTTAGCTAGGTTGAAGAAGAACTATCCTGGATCTCTATAAGGATATTAGGGTTAGGATTTCTTACCCAAAATTGTAACAAAAAAAGGTTGGGTAGCGCAATGGGGCGGAGATTTGGTGCGTGGATTCGTGGGAGAGGATTCCTGCAGCGATCTCCCAAAATCTCTCTTCTCTCTTTCCTCTTTTCTCCTCTTTTTCTCCTCTCTCTCCCTTAGGGTTTTGCAAAAATTCGTATATGGGAGAGAGAGGGTGAGTGAGAGGCTATTTATAGGCCCAGTTGTGATGTAAATGACCCCAGGGCCACTTTATACATAGTTTATACCTAGTGAGTGGCTGTTTTTGACGAATAGGGCTCATAGGGAGGCCCATGACTCATCTACGTCATAGGGTACGCTCCCTAACAATAGATTCATGCTAGGACACGATTTCGGTGCGATCAGATAAGCCGATCGACCGTGGAGAGCCTGCATCAGATCAATGGTCATACATACTCAATCGGGGCCACAGTTATACGGATATGTGCAGGAAATTTTTTTTCCCCATGGGTGAAGTTTGGTCACAAACTAATGGTCTGAAATCCTCAATTTCGCGTGAGAGCGAACGGTCCAATTCACTTAAGTTTCATTTCAATTTCTAAAGGTATTCGCGTTTCTCACGCACTTCACTCATGGTTCAAGTTAGGCTCTTCTGGACACTATCTAGGCTTGATTCTCGCGATGGTTGTCAAGCCCAGCAGGACGGACCTAGTCCTATAGTTTCGCGGTCATCGGACCCTCGACGTGCGGTCTAGGTCCAATACGAGGTTTCAATGTACTCTCGAGAGCGATAGGATCAAGGGATTTCTCCTAGGTCTTTAGGTAGCATTGAGCCAGTGGTACTCATGGTTTTGGGCCTTCTCATTTGTGAAAATGGCGGCCCAAGCTTAATCCACCAATTATTTAGTACTTAACTAAATTTCATTTAACTTATACGACAGGATGCGGTCCTTGGGTTGTTTTACCTGAGTTATACTAGGGTCTTTGTACGGATTTTTCCAGGACGTTACAATCTACCCCCCTTAAAGAAAAATTTTATCCCCGAAATTTGTACCTTTTCGTACTCCTCTAGGATTTGTGGGTAGTTCTTATGGACTTTAGCTTCCGTTTCCTAAGTAGCCTCCTACTCAGTGTGGTGTGTCCATAATACTTTCACGAGTGGGGACCTTGTTGCGCAATACATACTCTTTCCTATCTAGAACACGCGTGGGCCACAATACATAGGTGGCGTCTTCCTTTAGTTGTACTTGCTCCCACCTGATAATATGAGTGGGGTCGGGAACATATTCTTCATCATCGACACATCGACACATGAAACCGTTGTGTACGCCTGCAAGTGGTGTGGGCAAGGCGAGACGGTGTGGCCACTACACCCACTCGTCTAAAATCTGGAAAGGCCAATGAACCTTGGCATGAGTTTCCCTTTCCTGCTAAAATGAAGTACTCTCCTTGGGAAAAAACTTTAAGGAATACATGGTCCCCAACTTCAAATTCCAACTACCTGTGTCTCGTATCTGCGTAGCTTTTCTGCCTACTCTGAGTTGTAAGGAGTCGACGTCTGATAATATCGATCTTTTCTGAGGTTGCCTGAACTAAATCTAAGCCAACCAATCTTTTCTTACAAACTTCCGCCCAACAATGCGGAGCCTGACATGGGCGTCCATACAAGTCTTCGTAAGGAGTCATGCCAATGCTTGCTTGGAAAATGTTGTTATAGGAAAATTCTGCATAAAGGAGATAGTCATTCTAGCTGTCCTCGAAGTCAAGTACGCATGCTCGTAACATGTCCTCGAGTATCTGATTTACCCGCTCCGTCTGCCCATCGTCTGTGGGGTGGAATGTGGCGGTACTAAATTTCAACTTCACCTCATCACCTCTTGTATTTGAGTCCAGAACATAGATGTGAATCGTGTATCTCGGTCTGACACAATCTCTAGAGGAACCCCATGCAGTCGTACTATCTCCTTAATGTACAGTTTGGCCAGGTCATCTGTCGAATTAGAAACTTTAATTGGGAGGAAATGGGCAGATTTCGTCAACTGGTCCATAATCACCCAAATGGAGTCATGCCCCTTTCTCGTCTTTGGTAACCGGACATGAAATCCATAGATATGAAATCTCACTTTCACTCGGCTATGGGCATGGGCTGAAGTAAACCAAGGGGTCGGTGGTGCTCGGCCTTGACTTGCTGACACGTGAGGCATAGAGACACAAAGTCTTCTATTTGGGCCTTCATGTTGTGCCACCAGTACGAACGATTCACGTCTCGATACATTTTCGTACTACCCGGATGCACCGCTAACTTTGAACTGTGTGTGGCCTCTAGAACTTATCTCCTCAAGTCGTGAAGGTTTGGGATGCATAGGCGGCCACGATACCGCAAACCTCTATTTAAGCCAATCCTCCATTCTGATTCTTCACTGTCATTCGCACGCTCTCTCATCTTCACCAATAGCTCATCTTCTTTCTGAGCCACAATGATTCGGTCATCAATAGTGGCTACACATGGAAGGTGCGACACTCTCGAAGGCTCCTCCACTGTCAGGTTCTTTTTGAAATCTCGCACGAACTCCACCATATTCTACTCTTCTATCATCAGTGGGGTTGTAAATTATATAGTTTTCTTACGGCTCAATGCATCGGCTACAAGGTTGGCCTTGTCAAGATGGTAGGAGACTTCAAACTTGAAGTCTTTCAATGTCTCCATCCAATGACACTACCTCATATTCAGGTCCCTCTGTGTAAAGATGTACTTGAGGCTTTTATGGTCGCGAAAGAGCTCGAGCTCCTCTCCTTAGAGGTAATGTCTCTAAAGTTTTAATACGAAAATGATTGCTGCCAACTCCAGGTCGTGAGTGGGGTAATTTTCTTCGTGTTTCTTCGACTGTCGTGAGGCTTAGGCAATCACCATATCCTTCTGCATAAGAACACACCCCAAACCGATTCGAGAGGCGTCAGTGTAAATAGTATATTTGACCCCTTACTCTGGCAGTACTAGCACGGGCGCAGACGTCAGCTTGTCCTTTAATTCTTGAAAAACTGCATCTACTTTCTCATTCCAAGAAAATTTAAGATCTTTCCGAGTAACTTGAAACAATGGTCGGGCTATCTTGAAGAAATCTTTAATGAATCGGCGATAATAGTCAGCAAGTCCGAGGAAACTCCTCACTTCTATAACTGAGCCAGGTTGCTCCCACTCTTGTACCACGGTCACTTTAGCAAGGTCCATGGCGATTCATTCCTTGGAAATCACGTGTCCTAAGAACTTGACTTCTTCCTTCTAGTAGTCGCATTTTCGGTACTGTGCAAACAACTGATTTTGCCTAAGAGTATCAAGGACTGCTCGCAGGTGTTCTTCATGATCTTTCCGACTCTTTGAGTATATCAAAATGTCGTCTATGAATACGATGACAAATCAGTAAAGATACGGCTGAAACACCCGGTTCATGAGATCCATGAATACGGTCGATGCATTAGTAAGTCCAAACGGCATCACGAGAAATTCGAAGTGCCCGAAGCTGGTCCTGAAAGCTATTTTCTGCACGTCTTCATTCCTAACGCACAACTGATGATACCCTGACTGTAAGTCTATCTTAGAAAAATATTGAGCCCCCTTCAATTAGTCGAACTGGTCATCTATCCTATGCAGAGGATACTTGTTCTTTACCGTGATGTGATTTAGCCTGCAATAATTTATACACAACCGCAGCGATCCATCCTTCTTTGTCAAAACAACACAGGTGTTCTCCAAGGAAATACGCTCAGCCGTATAAAAACCGAGTCCAATAAATCATCAATCTGCTTCCTCAATTCCTCCATTTCACACTGAGGCATGCGGTACATCGGTAAGGAGATGGGTGTCGCACCTGGCACAAGGTCGATGGTAAAGTCGATCTCGCACTGAGGAGGTAGTCCAGGGATCGTTCTGAACACGTCAGTGAAATCTTGGACTACTGGCATGTTCCCAAGTGACGGACCATCATAATCTTTCAATAGGGAAGCATAACAACTAATACGGTAGGGACAATTGACCTAAACTGGGAAGGTGAAAGTCATGCCCTCCGGCCCATGAGCTTTCAACAATCTGGTTTCACAGTCAATCTCTGCCTTTATTTCGGTGAGTTAATCCATGTCGAGGATGACATCGTAATGATATATCTTGGTTACAATCAGGTCAATGCACACCACTCTACTCCCTAAGTCTATCGGCCAACTCTTACAAAGCTTAGTAGCGTCTGAGAAGGTTCTTACTGTAGCGATGACTCTCACCCCGATTATAGGGGTAGTGTCCAACCCTAATCACTTGACTGTATAGCATGCTATCATAGAAACAGTGGACCCGGTGTCCACTAACAAGAATATAGGTGTACCTTTGATGTGGGCAGTGACTTCAAAGGCTAGCATTATTGCAACCACTGATTCAGATGCTTCGGCGGCGAGCGCATGTACGCGAGCTTGTTGCGGGCAGTTAGGTGGTGCCGTCATAGGTCATTGTGGTGGCCTATTACGGGATATAGGAGGTCAGTTGTATGGTTGTGCCGGTGCTACAGATCGTAAAGACGGAGCCGAAATAGCATGTGTTGGCTGGCAGTTGACCCTTTGAGGCGGCGTATAGCCATTATCCCTCATCTTGGTAAAGCAGTAGGGGTCAGTATGGCCCGCTTTGTTATAGTAGGTACACCAAAGATCGGAACATCTCTGTTAAGCCGGGGGAGCCATTGTTCTTATAGCGAGTTCATACGTGGCCTCTTGCCGAGAAACGACTGGCTCTGCTATTCGGGCCTAGGCCTCTGGCCCATTGGCATGTGTGTTTAGGACACCAGTTCAACATCCTGCTCAGCTTGCAGGGACATGTTCACCAACTCAACATAGTTGGGAATGCTAACACAACACATCTTCATGCGGATGTCAGCCCACAATCCTTCTAAAAATCGACACATTCTCATCGGCTCATTTGCCAAAATCAAAGGAGCATATCTAGCTAGCTCCATGAAACGGTTCTCGTATTCTGCCACCGTCATTCCCCCTGCCTGAGGCGGAGGAATTCGCCCTTTTTTTCATTACGATACGTGAGGGGAAAGTATTTCTCGTGGAAGCGTACCTCGAACTCGTCCCACGTCCATGCAAATCCTGTGGGAACGGTCCGTAGGACACTGTCCCACCATAGGCTAGCTTCCTTTTCGAACATGTAAGTCACAAGCTCGACCTATTCCGCTTTAGAGCAGTGCAATGGCCTTATCATTTTAGAAATACAATCTAACCAGTACTCAGCTTCCTTGGGTCTATGAGTACCCATAAAAGTGGGAGGACGGAGGAGTTGAAAATGCCTAAACAGGCCACTTGCAGTCATAGTCCCAATAGCCTGTGCGTGTGGCATAGGCGGGGCCACGTTCATGTTTTGTGCAATGGCCCCCGCTATGGTCGCCAGGACCTGTTGTTGTTGTTGCATTAAGAGCATCATATGCTCCAAGCTATCAGGGGGAGAGGCTGGCTGAGGCATGTGTGGCATTGACGAAGACGCGCGGCTCTGACCTAGAACCAGTGCTGCACTCGATGTTGGCCCATTTGTGGGGTCAGTAGTCGATTGTGAATCCGACATCGTCTCGCTACTCGAACCCAAACTAGGGTCCGTTTGGCTTTCACTCAGGAGAAGGGCCCCGTCAACCAACCCGCCATGTAAGACTCGTATCCTAGACCGTACCGTTCCGTAAGCTTCTGCGGTCCTTCTAGTCGAATTCCGGCGACCTGCGATATGTTATCGGCGTTTGCGCGTGATCTTGAGTCGTATCTCGTATTCTAGAGTCGGCTCAACCCGAGACTTGTACCCTAGCGAGTGCGTCTTTGCCGCGTCTCGCACGCCAAGGCGATACCTAGGCCAGGAGATGTGGGCCCGCGTTCGGTTCGAGAAAAAAAGTCGCACGTTGCAAAATCAAAGAGAAATATCCCATCAATCAATCTCTTCATGTCAAGTACCCATCCCATCCCCAAGTACAACCACCCTCCCCAAAGTCAACACTCTCTTACAACCAAGTACACATCCATCACCCATCACCCATCTCACACCCATCACTTACCTTTTCACCTATCATCTCTCTCTCTCTCTCATCTCTCTCTCATTTTCAAACTCCATCTCTCCAAGCAACCTACGTCCATGGCTTCTAAGAGGAGAATCTAGTGTAGCCCACTTTCCCAACTCCCATCTCCACCGTCCATGATCCATCTCAACCGTTGAAATTTGTCCATTGAAGCTTTAGGATGCTTTGGCAGAAGGAGGAGGACAAGATCATAGGTGGGTGATTTTATTTATTTGATTTGTGAGGGCCCACATATGTGGGACCCATCTTGAGGTATTTGATGTATTAAAGAGAGACTCATAGTGGCAGGGTCCCTCCACCAACCGATTCTCTCTCTCTCTCTCTCTCTCTCTCTCTCTCTCTCTCTCTCTCTGTAACATCCCAAAAAATTGAGGGTCGAGCATAACTCAACTCTCGAGTTTCCAGAACATCACTTATGCAACATAGATAATGATGATTGAATGTTGTCTGTATTAGTGCATTGAACATGAGCAAGATTAAGCCAAAACAGAATATCATACTCTAGAGACAGTTCAATTGCAAGCGAAAGATAATGATAGATAAATAACATATATAAACTATGGTGAGTCTCCAGAGTGTGATGATGTTACCAGGTTAATTAATTACAAGTACAATTCTAAAATATACCTAATGTGAGGAAGTGTAATGTCTCCTATCCCAAATACCATAGCCCCGTCAATACAATACCAGGTCTTCATAGACCTGTCAGAGAGTTACATGTAGGAGAACTCCTCAACATCATAGTAGTAGTCCGGCTCTGCTTCATAAGCATCGCCATCACATGAAACTCAACAAATCTGGTTGGTGTGTACAACACCGTCCCGTAACGTGGGAGTGAGTGATCAACTCAATGGAACAATAAAGCATAGGTTAACATGTTATCAATTCAGTCAAGCAGTAATGATAAAGCAGTACAATCAAACAATTCTAACATGATGTATGCCCTTGCCAAACCACCCTCATGCGACACCCTCTTCGTTCGCGGCATGCTTTCATCCCTCAGTGCTCCACATCTTCCAGGAACATGCAATGCATGATGAGCATGATTACTGAGTTATTATTAGTCTATTTCAAACAGCAGTATTGGGAAACTAAGGTACCTCCCTTGTATCATTCTCAAACATGATCCATTCTAGGGTCGTCAGTCCTAGTTAATCTCAGACGATGGTGTGTTTTCTAGGTTGCTACAAGGGCTGCCAGGGCTGTTACACGGAATCGTTACACCACTCCCCCATCAACCTTTTAACGGTTCATCACTATACAGATACAGGCCTAGTTCATACTCTATACACCGCGGCAAAACTCGTCGTCTCATCGCAACTCAGAGTATGCTCGAGGTCACTACAAAGGGCTGTCAGGGCTGTTACACGGAATCGTTGCACCACTCCCCCATCACCTTATCAATGTAGGCCGATAGCACGAATATAGTGTCCCATACCACCATAATCGGTTCACGAGTCTGCTTGCTCACTGGTCACTACGGGGAGGCACGTGGCCCCAGCGTAGGTGGACAGCTCGACCACGGTGTCCCATACCACCATGCCCGGCTCATGAGTCTTAGCGGATCGAGGTACCATGGTTAAAAGGGATTTCACTGGTAAGTTTGGTACCCTAAGTTCAAGCAGTGGTGACCAAACATGGTGAACATACATTAGACAGATCGGGTTACTTGACGATCTCGGCTAGCTTGAGCGCACAACAAGTTGAACGACATGAAGTGCATAAGCACTTCGTGTGGCCAACCACTATCGCCAACCGAAGTACGACTCGGGTTCGTCGAACACATCTCACGTGGTAAATGAAACACAGTCACGAATTCAATTCTGGTACCGATTGTCTGGACTATAATCATAGCCCCAAACACAATCAATTGCAGATAGATAAAGCAGTAGTGAATCAAGATTCAAATCATACAATCAAAGTATGGTATTTTCCGTTTAGGGCTGTCAGGGCTGTTGCACGCACTCGTTGCTCCACTCCCCCATCACCCATGACAGATCATACAACGTAAATGTGAATTTAAACATATGCATTACATAGATAAAATCATACAATCAATTGAGCATGTTATGAAGTACAACACAAGCATGAGTTTATACATATTAAATTCCTAATCACACAACTATCCAAGGAAATCATACACATAGTTAAAGGAGTTGAGAATCATATCTCAACACCCTTATACATTACAATTTACTAACGACTACTCATTCAGACATTTCAACAAACACTTTAAAAGACATACATCAACATACATGACATATGTTGATCACATAGGCATTAGGCCAAATCCTTTCACTAGGGAGTTACCCCAATCACAACATACGTAAACCCACGACGAATAGTCATGGAAAGTAGGAATACAAGTTCCATATTCATTTGAACATTTTCACAAACACTTGGGCTACACATTTCAACATATATAGCGTATAGTAGCCGTGGCGTGATTCAGGGCAAATCCTTTCGTCAAAGGGGTATCGCCAATACAACAATCATGAATCCATGATGGCGAGAACGAATGAGAATTCTATACTCATTCAGTCATTTTCACAAACACTTAGAATACACTATTACAACATACATGGTGTATGTTAGCAAAACATGTATTAGGGCTATCCTTTCGCTAAGCAAGTATTCTACGCATATATAATATATTGATACAACAAATAATCATGGCAACCACATCTCTAAAATATATATGTATACAGTACTTTTTACAATACAGTATTTCTACATACATAGTGCATATTAGTAAAACATGTATTTGGGCGAATCCTTTCGCCAAATAAGTATTTTATCCATATATCGTATATTCATACAACAAATAATCATGTCAAACACATTTCCAAAATTTATACATATATGGTATTTTCTACAAATACCTAGAATATGTAAAATTCCATAATCTACATCTTTAATCGAAACAGAAAATAGAAAGTACTTTGTACATGTGCAATTGCATACAGATCATGAATCTATCATTATCTGACATTGAAAGCATTGAAACCATAACCTATACACCTAAAGTCCGCACCTTTTGTCATAGAATCGTAACAAATCAGCTAGGTTTGCTAAGCCTTCGTATTCAGCAGTTTGGCGACCTATAGAACAGAATAGGTTAGCTATTTCATAACCTACAACAATCAAAACCCCAAATCAGATTAGGGTTAGGGTTTCTTACCTAGAAACGGAATTAGAATCGCCAGGAAAGTGATTAGAACGGAGTGGTGGAGCTCGTGGAGCAGCAGGGAAGGATGGCAGGGAGAATCTCCCACTGCTCCCACACTTTCTCTCTCTTTTCTCTCTCTTTTCTCTCTCTCAATCTCAAATTCATATGGCTGTGAGAGAGAGGATTCAAAGGCCCTTATATAGCCTAAAATCTCACCAAAACAGATTTGGGAACAAGGTATACTTGTGTTTTGTCCAAAGGGCATCTGTTTCAGATCAACGGAGGACTTCTGACGGGCCTCCTTGAGTCAAAGGTCGGACTTAAGCTCACTAACATTGGATTTACGTTTAGTTAAGTTTTCGTTTCAGTCGGGATTCCAGATCGCAAATGGCGGACCAGTTTCAGTTCAACGGTCAGCGGATCTCGATCGAAGATTCCGAGTACATGGATATGTGTATGAAATTTCTCCTGATCCGAGGGTGTAATTTGGTCTGATTCTGACAGTCTGGTTGATTAAAACTGATCCGCAAGCGAGAAGTGCCAGATTACTATTTGAGATATTTTATTTTGAATTAATTTCACATTTCTCACACTCTTCACTCCGAGCTCAAGCGAATAGCGCTGGGACACTATCTGGATTTAATTTCCGAGATGGTTGTCAAGCCCAGCAAGGCGGTCCTAGTTCCTTAACTTCGTGTTAATCAGACTTCTGACGTGCGGTCCAGATCTGATACGGCGTTTTGAGATGCTCCTGAGAGCAGCCGGGTAATGAGATTGATCCTAGATTTTAAGGTAACCTAGCGTCAATGATTCTACAAGTTTTGGGCCTTGCAGATCGTATTTAAAGTGATTGGTGCTAATTTCACAGGCACTCTAGTTTAACACTAGCTAAGTACCACCTCAGACCGAAATCACTCAGGACTAATCCTTTAGAAATTAGGCGAGATTTAGCTAGTGTTAAACTAGAGTACCTGTGAAATTAGCACCAATCACTTTAAATACGATCTGCAAGACTCAAAACTTGTAGAATCATTAATGCTAGGTTACCCTAAAATCTAGGATCAATCTCATTACCCGACTGCTCTCGGGAGCATCTCGAAACTCCGTATCAGAACTGGACTGCACGTCGGAAGTCTGATTAACACAAAGTTAAGGAATTAGGACCGCCTTGCTGGGCTTGACAACCATCTCAGAAATCAAATCCAGATAGTGTCCCAGCTCTATTCGCTTGAGCTCGGAGCAGGGAGTGTGAGAAATGTGAAAATAATTCTAAATTAAATCCAAAATAAATAAATCTGGCACCTCTCGCTTGCATATCAGTATTAAGCAATCAGACCGTCAGAATCAGACCAAATTACACCCTCGGATCAGGGATATTTTCCCAAACATATCTATGTACTCGAAATCTCCGATCGAGTTTCACTGACCGTTGAACTGAAACTGGTCCGCCATGCATGATCTGGGAATCCGACTGAAACGAAAACTTAACTAAACCTAGATCCAATGTCTGTAAGCTTAAGTCCGACCTTTGGCTCAAGGGGGCCCGCCAGAAGTCCTCCGTTGAGCTGAAACTGACCCACTTTGGTTATAACCTAAGTATACTTTGACCTGGAGTCTATTTCGGTGAGTTTTTAGGCTATATAAGGACCTTAAAACCCACTCTCTCACAGCCATACAAATTTGAGAGAAACCCTAGAGAGAGAAGAGAGAAAAGAGAGAGAGAAAGAGTGAGAGAAGTGAGAGAATCTCCCAACTACTATTCCCTGCCACGACACAAGCTGCACCACCCCATTCTCATCGCTTTCCCGGCAATTTCGACTTCGTTTCTAGGTAAAAAACCCTAACCCTAATCTGATTTGGGGTTTTGATAATTGTAGGTTATGAAATAGCTAACCTATTTAATTCCATAGGTTGCCAAACTGTCGTATACAGAAGCTTAGCAATTCTATCGACTCTGTTACGATTCTACGACAAAAGGTGCGGACTTTAGATGTATAGGTTGTGGTTTTCAACGCTTTCAATGTCAGATAATGATAGATTCATGATCTGCATGCAATTGCACATGTACAAAGTGTTGTCTGTTTTCCGTTTCGATTGGAGATGAAGAATATGAAATTTTACATACTCTAGGTATTTGTAGAAAGTACCGTATACGTATAAATTTTGGAAATGTGTTTGCCATGATTATTTGCTGTATTGATATATGATATATTGATAAAATACTTGCTTGGCGAAAGGACTCGCCCTAATTCATGTTTTTGCTAATATACACTATGTATGTTAAAATAGTGTATTCTAAGTGTTTGTGAAAATGACCGAATGAGTATAGAATTCACATTCGTGCTCGCCATGATTGATTATCATGGATATATGATCGTTGTATAGGCGATACCCCTTTGACAAAAGGATTTGCCCTAATCCACGCCACGACCAATATACATTATATATGTTAAAATGTGTAGCCCAAGTGTTTGTGGAAATGACTGAATGAATATGGAACTTGGATTCCTGCTTGCCATGACTATACGTCATGGGTGTTCACGTGTTATCCATGGGGCATCTCCCTAGTGAAAGGATTTGGCCTAATACCTATGTGATCAACATACGTCAGGTATGTTGATGTATGTAATCTAAAATGTTGTTGGAATGTCTATATGAGTAGTAGTTAGTAAATTGTAATGCATAAAGGTGTTGAGATAGGATTCTCAGCTACCTTAGTGATGTGCATGATTTCCTTCATGTAAGTTGTTTAGTTTAACCACTTATTGGTTTATGAAACGTATGTGTTTGAATTTCCTATTTACATTGTGTTTTATAACATGCTTGATAATATGTTTGAATTACTTGTTTATTTAATTTCGCTCTGGCTACTTTACATGTTTAAGTTGTATTCCATAAATCCATGAAGGGTGATGGGGGAGTGAAGCAACGAGTGCGTGCAACAGCCCTGGTAGCCCTAAGCGGATAATATCAGACTTGATTGTATGATTTGAATCTTGATCCATTACTGCTTTAACTATCTGTAATTGAATGTGATTGGGGCTATGATTATAGTCCAGGCAATCGATAACGGGATTGAATTCGTGGCTGTGATTCAATTGCCACGTGAGATGTGTTCGATGAACCCGAGTCGTACTTCGGTTGGCGATAGTGGTTGGCCACGCGAAGTGCTTATGCACTTCATGTCGTCCAACTTGTTGTACGCTCGAGCTAGCCGAGCTCGTCAAGTTACCCGATCTGTCTAATGTATGTTCACCATGTTTGGACGCTACTGCTTGAACCTAGAGTACCAAATTACCAGTGAAATCCTGTTAACCATGGTACCTCGATCCGCTAAGACTCATGAGCCGGGCATGGTGGTATGGGACACCGTGGTCGAGCTGTCGGCCTACGCTGGGGCCACGTGCCTCCCCGTAGTGACCAGTGAGCAACCAAACTCGTGAGCCGATTATGGTGGTATGGGACACTATATTCGTGTTGTCGGCCTACATTGATAAGGTGATGGGGGAGTGGTGCAACGATTGCGAGCAACAGCCCTGACAGCCCTTTGTAGTGACCTCGAGCACACTCTGAATTTGCGGTGAGGCGACGAGTTTTGCCGTAGTGTATAGAGTATGAACTAGGCCTGTATCAGCTTAGTGATGAACCGTTAAAAGGTGATGGGGGAGTGGTGTAACCATTGTGCGTAACAACGCTGACAGCCTTTGCAGCGACCTAGAAACACACCATCGTATGAGATTAACTAGGACTGACGACCCTATAATGGATCATGTTTGAGAATGATACAAGGGAGGTACCTTAGTTTCCCAATACTGCTGTTTGAAATGGACTAATAAAAACTCGGTAATCATGCTCATCATCGCATTGCATGTGCCTGAAAGATGTGGAGCACTGAAGGATGAAAGCATGCCGCGAACGTAAGATGGTGTCGCACGAGGGTGTGTGTGGTGAGGGCATACATCATGACTGCATTCATATTTGCATTAATAAGAGTATTTAGAATTGTTTGATTGTACTGTTTTATCATTACTGCTTGACTGAGTTGATAACATGTTAACCTATGGTTTATTGTTCCACTGAGTTGATCACTCACTCCCACGTTACGGGACGATGTTCTGAACACCCACCAGACTTTGTCTGATTGCAGATGGCGACGCTACTCCTGAGGCGGAGCCGGACCTTTATGACGACAATGATGCTTATTCGTATATGCTGTGTGCTGATGGCTTCATGCGAGCTGTATCTTAATCGACGGGATTATAAGGATGTTCACTAGATAACACTACACCTTTGGTATAATTTGAAATTGTACTTGTAATTATTTAACCTGGTAACTTTATCACACTCTGGAGACTCACCATAGTTTATATATTTTATCTATCTATCATAGTCTTCCGCTTGCAATTTAACTGTCCCTGGAGTATAATATGTTGTTTTGGCTTAATCTCACTCATGTTCAATGCACTAATGCAGACAACATTCAATTATCATTCATTTTGTTGCATAAGTGATGCGTTGGAACTCGGGAGTTGAGTTTATACTCGACCCCTGATTTTCAGGGTGTTATAGACGTGGCCCATTTGATGCATATGAGGCCCATGTGCAGGGCCCACCTATCATGTAATTATGGCCCACGTGACAAGGCCCATTGTATGTATACCCGGCCCATATGTTGAGGCACAATGTGATGGCCTAGTGTGATATATACTAAGCACTTGTGTGAGGCCACAAGCACACTATATCTTTGGTCACTCCTTGGGAGCAATGTTGGTTAAATGTGGGCCACTCCTTGGGAGCAATGTTGGTTAAATGTCCACATTGATGGGCAATGATGGTTTAATGTCCACATTGTGACCTTCCCTTAGGCCTTGATCGGCCGATCATTAAGGCCAATTCCGATCGTCGAGGCCGATTCTGATTGTCGATACATATTCCGATTGTCAAGGCCGAGTATCGAGGCCGATTTTGATTTGTCGAGGCTGAGTATCGAGGTCGATTCCGACTATTGAGGCCAATTCTGACTGTCGAGGCCGAGTATCGAGGCTGATTGCCGATTAGCGTCGAGGCCGATTATCATGACCGATTGCCAATTTCGATTGACGTGACCGATTTACCGATTCTGTTTATCGATCGATTCCGATTGTCGTGACCGATTGTCGATTCCAATTGACGTGACCAATTTGCCGATTCCTATTATCGATCGATGCCGATTGTCGTGGCTGATTGCCGATTTCGATTGATGTGACCGATTTGCCGATTCTGATTATCGATTGATCCCGATTATCATGGCCATTCGCAGATTCCGATTGACGTGATCGATTCGCCAATTCCGATGATCAATTGATTCTGATTGTCGAGGCCAAATATCGAGGCCAATTTCGATTGTTGAGGTCGATTGTATAGGTCGATTCCGATTATCGAGGCTGAGTGTTGAGGCCGATTCTGAGTGTCGATTCCGATTGTCGAGGCCGAGTATTAAAGCCGATTCTGATTGTTGAGGCCGATTCCAATTGTCAAGGCCAATTCTGAGTGTCGATTCTGATTGTTGAAGCCGATTTCGATTGTTGAGGCCGATTTCAATTGTTGAGGCCGATTGTCGAGACTTATATGATGCATATGCGACCCGTAGTTGAGGTCCATTGTGATGTGTATTCGTCCTTTGTGATGTATTTGCAGCCCGTGTTTGAAGCCCATTGTGATGTGTATTCAGCTCGTGTTTAAGGCCTAATTTGATGAATATGAGGTCTATGTGATGAGGCCCATTGTGATGCATTTGAGGGCCAGGAGATGGAGTCCATTATGATGTATATTACGCCCATCGTGATTATATTGAGCTCTTGAGTGAGGCCCATGGTGTCGTATATTTGGCCCTTGTGTGAGGTCATGGGTCCACTATATGTTAGGCTCTATGTGGGTCATTTCTTGGGGGTAATGTTAGTTAAATGTCCACATTGTCGAGGCTGATTGTTGATGCCGGTTATTAATACCGATTATGAGTATGTGACATCATAGCATCATGATACATGCCCATACGCATCATCTGCATGTTTGTTATGAGATGTCGTTGACCATTGCATATGTCATTGTGCAGGTCGTTATGAGATTCCTTGATAGGTGGAGGTTATCTCACATGAGTGCACGATATGCACAGGATTGATGCATGACTGCATTGTATGACTCATGCATCTTGCATTGTGTGTTTTGACTACTGTACACCCTAGTGATATCAAGGTCATAGCCTCCACAGGCATATCGTGAATGGCCAGATGGGACACCAAAAATATTTGGTTCTAGCATACGGGCGTCATAGATGTCCCTTGGTGAAAATCTCTAAACCTCTGTGGCTAGGGGACACCCCAACGTCGAGACCAAGTGGATATATATGAGCGCATGAGGGCTGAATACCAGGAGGCCGCGTCTCCCACTATGTCGTGGTCGATTGGGAGGGGGTGTAGCCTTACCCGCCCAAGGGTAGGGGGCATAGCTAGGCTGAGTTTGACCAGCTCATAAATGGGTTCGCTATTGACATGCTGGGTAGATATTGGCTGACTACTGGCCAGACGGATGGTGAGGTCTCTTCCACTTGCATGGTGGCGCGTCAGTGGGCGGCGGTTACATGTAGAGTGTACTAGACCCCGGTGATAATCTCAGAGAGGAACCATACTGATTTGTGGACTTATTGAGCAGGAGTTGCATACTCATTCATTTATTCATTCACTATCCACTCGGGCTGATGATGCATAACTATTTGTTATATGTACCTTCACAATGGTCAGGATTTCGGTTAGGGCACGCAACTAACTTGAGATCGGGAGTTTACCACATTGAGTCTGACTATCCAAATTTAGGTATGGGACTAGTTTGGATAGAATTCCCTTGTGATGGACCCCATAGCCTATGATACTACGTACTATCATCTCGACTTCACTCCAGTTTGGTCATTTCATTCGCACCGCATATTGCATTGCATCCGTTGTATTTAGCATTTTGGGTTGCCATGTTTCTACATTTATATGGCTTAGATACAACTGACAGTATTCGTGGACTCATTAGGATTTGCATATTGCTTTGCATCCTCAGTATATGATACTGGTTGCTTACATTTTTACATCGCATAGCCTTGGTACGGCTGATAACATTTATAGATTTACTAGTATGTTTCTGCTTACTCTGATATTGTATGACTTATGGGATTATCAGTATTTTTGCTTACTCCAATATTTATGTGCTTGGCACTTACCTTAAGCACACATTTCCACCACCCTCTAAGCTTTCTATAAGCTTATGCACAATAGATGTGTGCAGGTGACGCCTAGACAGAGTTGTAGCTAAGCAGGAGCAGGAGCACACGGCCGAGCTTTTGTGGAGTTTTTATTATATGCATGTATTTTTCCTTTCAGCATTGTACTTGAATGTTTATATTAGTGGATATGCGATGATGATGTTGTTCTTGTGATTTGGGTATACTTGTGGTTATGCTTCTTACAAGATAAATGTATGTTGGAAAATCCTCCTTGTAGGATCCCAGGATCGAAATCTGGCGTATGGGCGCTGGGAGCCGAGAATGGGGTACTACGGAGGCTGTCAGTACTGAATTCAGTGATCGAAAATTTTGTGAGCCCGGTTTCTGAGTTTAGGGCGTGACACGCCAAGCGGGAAACGTGCCCTGTTCCGAGTAGTTTTAGGAGGCATTCCCTATATACGACATAGGGTACAACATTTATAGGATAAGGATAACATCATCAATTTTTTTTTTCCAAACATTCTACACATTTCTAAATGAAAGGAGCTTCATGCATTACATTTAACAAATTTGTCACAGTTACATATGATGCGGCATTATATGTACTATGACAGAGAATACATGAAAGCTTACTACAAAAGGCTTCAACACTTACCAATCCTAACATCCAAACTAAGCCTATCCAAGGCTATTACAAAAAAAAAAAAAAACAAGGAAAGCAAATACTAACTATACTACTATTCCTTCGATTCTGGCGAAGGCGGAGGTGCTCCCTTATCCTGCATGCAGCACATGAGGGCCTTCAGGGTACGGGACATCCTCTTGAATTTTTGCTTCATGTAGGCCTGGTTTTCCTTCATCTTGGCTATGCAGGCATCTAGGGCGGCCCGGTCATGGTGGTCATCACGAGCAGTAGGAGGCCCCCCGTCTGAGTCCTGGGCCTCCTCTTCTTCCTCCTGTTCCTCTTCTTCATTGTCTTCCTCTTCTTCATTGATTTCCTCTTCTTCGGTCTCTTCTTCTATCTCATCCCCAAATTCTTCAATTCTAGCTTGGCATTGCTTGGGGCCTATTTTCATGTTGTTGAGGGTAGTCTCATTGATGAAATGGACAAGGGCGAGGTTGTCCATGTGGAGCTTGAATTCGAAGTTGTGGGCGATCTTGCGGATGAGTCGGCCGAATGGGAGGGACGAGTCCCCCCGAGTAGACCGTGCCATATTAATTATCTGAGTCAGGGCAAGAGTAGGCAAGCACACCTTTTCTCCTTGTCCAACTCAGTACATGAAGTCCACCATAAATCTAGTGCATTTCGTGCGATTGCTCCATCTAGGATACACGTTGTACGTGCATATATAGTAGAGCAGGCAGAAATCTTCCATCATACGTGTCGATGGGAGGTTGTTCCCACGCCTCCAATTAACAAGTTAGCCGCAAAGGAAGCGAGCGCGGCTATCTTTCTCCCGTCCATTAGCGAGATTAGTCTCAATGGCATGCACAACACCACGCTCCACTCCCAGGATATGGGCCATGATATCCACATCGACCCTGGTTTCTGTTCTCCCCAACGGGATGGTAAACTGGAGAGACTCAAGAGTTAGGTCCCTTTTGTGTGTATAGAAGGCCCGTACGGTGCCCTCACTAGCATGCATTTTTCCTTCAAATATGGGGCCCCACCCGTTCTGTAGGAGGTGGTTGATAACTGGATATATCCCAAATAATTTCTCATCCACGTGAGCTTCAAAAACAACCTTGCGATTACGAAATTTACCGAGTTCGGCGGCGCCGGTAGAGACCTCTCTATCGAGATTTGAGGGTCGAGGTCCCGCTTCGGCCTCCATTCTACACTCGCAGTTGTCTCGGCACTTGTCCTCTTCTTGGAACGACTCGGACAACTAGGCCCGGCCTCATCCGGGGCTGCTCTCTTCTTTCCCATAAGGGAAAGGAGCTTGGAAATGGAGAAAATGGCGGTCACAATCTCAAAAAGAGCCATGGAGGTGGAAACACTTTGAGGATGGGGTGGATTTGAAGGTATAGGGGTTATGAGGCACAAAAAGGAGGATTTTGTGCTCAAATGACTGAGAATAAGGGAGATTTGAAGGATTGAGAGTGATTGGGGTTGTGAGTGGGTAGAAATGAAAACTGCAAGGAAAAAGATGAGCCAAAGAGTTTAGAAATGGAGATTTTAGAGAAAGTAGTGATTTATGAGAGGTTTGGGGGTGTGAAAATGGTTTGGAGGGGTGTAAAATGGCCTAAAAGAGTGGAATGGATGAGTAAAAGGGGGGCCCCACACATGGGAGGGACCCACCTCACTCGATAGGCGGCAGTGCGTCACCGATCCCATAGCGCCGCGGCCCCTTGCTGGTCTGGTCGGCAGTACGCCGCCGATTATGCGGCACCCCGCCAGTCCTGCCGGCGGTGGCCACACCCCCCTCCCCTCGATGATGGTTTTTAGTCCGTGGGACCTCGTGGGCCCCATCGAACTCATTGGTTTGGGTCCTTAAGCATGTAGGGTCCGTTTTTCATGGTCCAACACATGTGTATTCACACCACCTGGATCCGTCTCAGGTTCAAAATTCATCAACTGACGACTCAAACCGGTCGACTGACGGCCTAGGGGTGACTTAGGTCAATTCATGTGATCTAAGATACGTTATGGACTAAATTACAGTGTTTGGTCTCGCCTGTCAGCGAAAATTTGGGATCCTAATATCGTCTTTAAATTTCATCGCCCCTTCCTAAGTCAGAGTACGTCATGTGGCCTATAACTCATGTCTAGTTTAATCTAAATCATGCTTTGAAACCAACTTGTAACACACTAAATTTCGAGGGTCGAGCAAAGCTCTACTCCCAAGACTCAGAATATCACTTATGCAGTATGGATGATGATATTCAGATTTCATCTATGTTACTAAGTTAAGCATGCGTGGGATTATACTAAACAACATATCATACTCCGGATATAATCAAGTTAAGTAAGCGGAAGTCTAAAACATATCTATTTAAGCATGTAGGTGTTTCACAAAACCTCATCTAGAGTATGAGTATGTAACCGGGACTAATTCATACATGTATGGTTCCAAAATGAACAAAATAGAAATGTAAATGTGTCTAACTAAGCCCAGATATCCCAGTGATCCTTGCGTATCGGCCCGAGGTCTACATCGACCCGCCCGAGAGTTGAAAGTAGGAGAATTCCTCCTCCTCGTCCAAGAAGTCTTGCTCCATTACATAGACTTCATCTGCACCTACATCTAAATCAGTCTAGTTGGTGTTTTAAAACACCGTCCCAATGTGGGAGTGAGTGATCAACTCAGTGGTCCTATAAGGCAAAAGTTAACATGTTATCAAGTTAATCAAGTAGTAATAATAAAGCAATCATAACAATCACTTCCTAACTACTCTTTTTAATGCAGGAATGGAGTGCAAGTAATGATGTATGCCCTCGCATCGAAGCTCCCTCACAAGCGGCTCCAACAACCTCTTTCGCATATGACAACACTTCCAAAACGGTGCAACTCCATTGCCTTTTAAGCACAACCTAACTAATGCGGTGCAATGCATGGTCGTGTTAGACAAGTAATTAATTAAGCTTATTCACATAGCAAGTTTGGGAAGCTAGGGTACCTCCCTTTATATCATTGACCCGAATGAAGGATCCATCTAGGTTTGTCACTACTAGTTAAACACATACGATAGGCAAGTTGTAGGGTTATCACTCCTAATTAAACACATACGATAGGAAAGTTACAAGAAATTTATACTCGCCGTCACTACGGCAAGGCTCGTCACCCCAGCATAGGCCGACAGCACGAACATGGTGTCCCATACCACCATGTCTGGTTCATGAGTCTTAGTTTCTCACAGGTCACTATGGGAAGGCTCGTCACCCCAGCGTAGGACGACAGCTCAAACACGGTGTTCCATACCACCATGCCCGGCTCATGAGTCTTAGCGGATCGTGGTACCATGGTTAAAGTGAATCTTTATATTAGTGAGGGGTACCTTAGATTCAAGCAGTTGCGTCCATACATGGTAAACACATAATAGGTCAATCAGTTCGTTCGGCAAGCTCGATTGGTATGGGCACACGTTGGCTTAATGGACATGGAGTGCATAAGCACCGCTAGTGGCCTAAACACTGTCGACAATCGTCGTGCGACCTGGATTCATCGAGTATACCCAATGTGGCAAGACTAATTCAGCCACCCGAACAGGGACTGTTCCTGATTACCTGGGCTAGGTTGTAGCCTCAATCCTACTCATATGCAGCTAACAAACACATGTGATATTCATCTTAGTATTTAATAAACAATCCAAGTGGATTCCTCAGTTGGGCATTTCATCAAACACATCGATCATTTTACCAAACACTTGCATTTTATCAATTAATTACATCGAGGAAAATATGATTACATGAAGGAAATTATACACATACATTAGGCAGTAAAGAATCCTATCTTAATACTCGTAGTAAATACAAATAATCAACAATTTCTCGTTCAGGCAATTCATCAAACACATAGACTGGGTTAGTTACAACATATGTTTTATCAATTCCTTATAAAGAGAGATTAACATGCATATGACAATGATGAATCCTAGATCAGTAATCATGGCAAGCACAAATCATTTTCAAATGCTCGTCCAAACATTTCAACAAACATATGGGATGCATCTTTTACTCATCACAGTTCATATGTGTATATCATACAGAAATTGGCGTATCTAAGACAATACGGTCAGACATAAATCATTAGATGACATGAAAGCATTGATAACTGCAACCTAAGCGTTTATAGTCTGCCCCTTTCGTCGGGGTGCTCGACTCAAACTCGGTCCAAATCCTACGTTTTCCAAAATGGAACGTCGGACACCTAAATAACGAAACAGGTTAGCGAGGTTGACGAACAACTATCCTGGATCTCTACAACGATATTAGGGTTAGGATTTCTTACCCAAAATCGTAACCAGAAAAGGTTGGGTAGTGCAATGGGGCGGAGATTTAGTGCGTGGATTCGTGGGAGAGGATTCCTACAGCGATCTCCCAAAATCTCTCTTCTCTCTTTCCTCTTTTCTCCTCATTTTCTCTTATCTCTCCCTTAGGGTTTTGCAAAAATTTGTATATGGGAGAGAGAGAGTGAGTGGGAGGCTATTTATAGGCCCAGTTGTAATGCAAACCCAGGGCCACTTTATACATAGTTTATACTCAGTGGGCGGCTGTTTCTGACGAATAGGGCTCAGAGGGAGGCCCATGACTCATCTATGTCATAGGGTGTAAGACTCGTATCCTAGCCCGTACTATTCTGTAGGCTTCCTCGATTATCCCGATCGAATTTCGGCGACCCACAATCGATTGTCGGCATTTGCGTGCGACTTGAGACGTGTACCGCATATCTGAGTTGACTCGACCCGAGACTTGTACCAATGCAACCACGCCATCGCCGCAGTTCTGATGCCGCGTCTTGCACACCGATACGGTACCCTGGCCAGGAGATGTGGGCCCGCGTTCGGTTCGATAAAACGCCGCGCGTTGCAAATACTGAGGGAATCTCTACAACATGTCAAGTCAATCCCATTAATCAATCAAGTACCAAATCCCATCACTCTCATCACTCACACCCATCCTCAAGTACAACTACCCTCCCCAAAGTCAACCCTCCCCATCACCCATCACTCTCACACCCATCCCTCTCTCTCTCTCTCTTTACATCAAATCTCCCATCTCTCTCATCTCTCTTACTCTCATTTCTCCCAAGCAACTCACAACCCACCCCCCATGAGAGAGAGTTTGGTGTGGTCCACCTTCCTATCTCTCATCCTCACCCTCTAAAATCAATCTCCACCGTTGAAGTCCATCCATTGGAGCTCTAGCATGTTTTGGCGGAAGGAGGAGATCAAGATCTAGAAGTGGGTGCATCTATTCTTCTCTCTCTCTCTCTTTCCCCTTTTTTTGGTAATGATGTAGTTGTGTGGCCCACTTGGATGGACCCCACTTTGATGTATGTATTACACATGCCATCCAACCCCTCTCTTTTGGTGGCCCACGTCCATAGGTGGGGCCCACCTCAATTGTATGTATCAAACCTAAACCGTCCAGCGCCCAGGGACGCTGGACGTGAATTGGGAAAACACTAATATTAGTTTGGTTCACAAGCTTTTGGATGGGCCACTTGTATAGTCCCCACATTGACATATAGATTCAATCCAAGCCGTCCATTTCGTTCCTCAGCTCGTTTTATACATTGAACCGAAAAATGACGCCAATCCGACTTTCTGGCGGGCCATAGCATAGCCAATGGTGATTTTCACAGTTGAAATTTTCCCTAACATTGCTATACACCGAAAAATATTCAATATTGGGCTCATTTGGTTGGTCTTGAGCTGTGGAGTGCAATGGATGGGATGGATTCAGCTGGTGCGGGCCTCACATATGAAAAACCTCAAATCTCAGTTTGCTTCAAAAAAAAAAAAAAGCAAAAAAACCACGACAGCAGCAAATGCTGCTGCTAGTGTCAGAGGGAGAGGGCGTGCAGACGTCCTGCGCACGGACGTGCAGACGAGCAGGGTCCCACGGCTCCAGCCGTGGGCCCCACCTTGATGTATGTATGCCATCCAAGCCGTTGATGAGGTGGGCCCCTGCTTGAAGTGGGCCCCCTCCAAAAAAATCAGGCCATCCAAAGCTCAGGTGGCCCACATCATAGGAAACACTGTTGATTGAAGGTCCGCCATTGAAACCCTTTTTAGGTCCACAGAAGTTTTGAATCAAGATGAAATTTATTTTTACCCTTCGTGCAGGTCTGTGTGACCTTATTAATGGATTGGATGGCTTGTCAACATTATGGTGGGCCACACGTGGGACCCACAATGATATATGTATTTTATTTCCACCGTCCAGGCGGACGGTGGAGCCCATGGTGATTTATGTGTTCTATCCACTGTCCAAGGGACGGTGGGGGTGTGTGTGGGTTTGTGTACCAACATGGTGGGCCACGTCCACGTGGGACCCACCATGATGTCTGTGAGCATCCACGCCATCCAGCGTCTTTGGATGTTGGACGCTGCAAGTAACTAACGTGAAGTGTGAATTGGCATGGATGTGCTAACAAGCTACCGATAATGGGTTTGGGAATGGGAGTTCAAGTAGGCCCCATCTTGATGTTTATGCATGATCTAAGTCGTCCATCCCAACCCTTGCATCCTTTTAGGTGTTGAACCGAAAAATGAGACCGATATAATTATCTGGTGGGTCGTGGCATTGAGAATGCTAGTATTTTCCGTTAAAACTTGGGAAAATGATTGCTGGGGTACACAAGAAGCTTGGACCCACCTGAAACTTGGTTTGGACCCATAATTTTGTGGGACACATACAATGGACGGAGTAGATCTGGTTAATGTGGGTCCCACCTAGGAAAAATAAAATAAATAAAATATATAGCATGCATTTGTTGCATTGACGTCCAGAGGAGTCTGGACGTCCAACGTTAAAAAGGGTGGGCACCGTTGGCTCCAGTTGTAGACCCTACCATGATGTATGTTTTACATCCATTCCGTTCATTTAATAGGTTCCCTTTAATGATGTGTTGGCTCCAAAAATCAGCCATAAACAGTTCCCGGATGGCCCACACCATCACCATTCATGAGATGGTACGCCAAACCACATGGAATCAAATGCTGGGGTCCACAAGTAGCTTGGATCCACCTGAAACTCGGTTTGGACCCTTAAATTGGTGGGACACACACAATGGATGGGTTGGATTTGTGAACTACATCACGGTGGACCCCAGGACCCATAACCTTACCAAAAGTTTGGTTGGCAAATAAACATTGCGGTGGCTCTGTCCACGTGACCTTTCAACAAGGTGAATGGAAAATGAATATTATAGTGGGCCCTTGCTCACGTGACCCTATCAATAAGTTGGGTGGCAAACAAACATTATGGTAGGACCCCTGTACATGTGGCTTATCAACAGATTGGATGTAAAATAAACATTGTGGTGGACCACGTGCTTGGGACCCACCACTGATGTATGTTGTATCCACGCCGTCCATTCACCACCTGGACGGGTGGAGTCCACCATGAAAAAGATGTTTGTACCCACGCCGTCAATCCATGAGGCCCATCATGATGCATATGTTACATCTAAAGCCGTCCAACCATTTTTTTTAGATCATTTTGAGGCTTGAGACTAGACATAAGGCAGATCTAGTTGCTTAGTGGCCCATTTATATACATAGGGCCCATTGTTGTAACTCATTTAATGTACATATGAGGCCCATGTGATTAGGTCCATCTTGATGTATTTGTGGCCCGTTTTTTAGGCCCACTTTGATATATATGAGGCCCACGTGATTATGCCCATCTTGATGTATTTTTGGCCCGTTGTGGAGGCCCACTTTGATATATATGAGGCCCACATGATTAGGCCCATCTTTATGTGTTTATGGCCTGTTGTTGAGGCCCACTTTGATATATATGAGGCCCATATTATGAGGCCCACCTTGATATTTGAGGCCCACGGGTCGGGGCCTAATGGGATGTACATAAGGCCCATTTCAATGTGTGATCCAACCATGATAAGTGTATCGTATATCCGCACCATCTAGTCACTGAATGGTGGGACTCACCCCGATGTATGTATTTTATATCCGCACTATCTACCCGTCTTGATGGCACAGGGCCTACTTCCTGCGTGTGGTGGGCCCGTCTACACTATACAAGCCCACCATGTTGTGCATGTTTCACCCATACCATCCACTTGTGCGGCCCACTCATGGTATTTAAGAGGCCCAATAAGTTGTATTTGTGGCCTATGGGCAAGACCTATTGTGATATGTACTAGGCCCATGATGTGTAGCCACTTGGCGTATTCGAGGCTCAGGTACGTGACCCATTTGATGTATTCAAGACTCATGTGTAGGGCCCACATGCTGTATATTTGAGGCCCATGTGCAGGGCCCACCTGTCATGTATATGAGACTCATTAATGCAGTCCACTTGACGTATATTGAGGTCTATGGGTCGTAGCCCATTATGATGTATCGGGGGACCATGGTTGTGGCTCATGGTGATGTATATTAGGCCCATGTATTCGGCCCATTGTGATGTATATCAAACCCTTGTACGAAGTCGTGGGCCCATTATATGTTTGGCCCTATGTGAGCCACTCCTTGGGAGCAATGTTGGTTGAATGTCTACATTGATGGGCAATGATGGTTAAATGTCCTCATTGTGACATTCCCTTAGGCCTTGTTAGGCCCATTCTCTTCGTGGGTTAACCCAAATAACTGGGCCCCATCCGCCATAGACGGATGGCTCTGTGCTTTCGGATTTGATATAACCACGGTCGAAAGCTGATCTTTACATTATGGTCGATTGGTTGTCCATCTATGGACCCCGCCTTGTTTATATATGCTGGTTGTCGTGGCCGATTATCGATGCTTATCGTCGGTACTGATTACCGATGCTGTTATCGGTACTGATTATCTAGGCCGATTGCCGATTATCAATTGAGGCCGACTACCGATCTGATTTGTCATGGCTGATTCTTGATTTTGATTGTCGGGGTCCAATGTGATGTATATGTGGCCTGTACTTAAGGCCCGTTGTGATGTGTATTCAGCCCGTGTTTAAGGCCTATGTGATGAGGCCCATTGTGATGCATTTGAGGGCCAGGAGATGGAGCCCATTATGACGTATGTTGGCCGTCGATTGTCGATGCCGGTTATTGATACCAATTATGAGTATGTAACAACATGACATCATGATACATGCCCATACGCATCATCTGCATGTTTGTTATGAGATATGGTTGATCATTGCATATGTCATTGAGCATGTTGATATGAGACTCCTTGATAGGCGGATGTTATCTCACATGAGCGTACGGCATACGCAGGATTGATGCATGACTGGATTATGTGACTCATGCATCTCGCATTGTGTGTTATACGCCCTAGCGACATCAGGGTCATAGCCTCCACAGGCATATCGTGGATGGCCAGACGGAACACCGAAAATGTTTGGTTCTAGCATACGGGCACCATAAATGTCCCTGGGTGAAAATCCCTAAACCTTCGTGGCCAGGAGATGACTCCAATGTCGAGACCGAGTGGATATATGAGCCCACGAGGGCCAGATACCAGGAGGCCACATCTCCCACTGTTTTGCGGTCGGTTGGAAAGGGGTGTGGCCTTACTCGCCCGAGAGTAGGGGCAATACTAGGCTGAGTTTGACCAGCTCGTGAATGGGTCTGCTATCAACGTGCCAGATAGGTATTGGTAGACTATTGGCCAGGCGGATAGTGAGGTTTCTTACGTTCACTTGGACTGTGCTGCTAGGAGAGAGACAGTGTCATTTAGAGTGTACTAAACCCCGGTGATGATCCCAGAGATGAACTGTACTGATATGTGGACTTATTGAGTAGGAGTTGGATGCTCATTCATTCATTCATTCACTATCCACTCGGGCTGGTGATGCACAACTAATTGTTGTGTACCTTCATTATGGTAAGGATTTCGGTTGGGGCGCGCGACTAACCTGAGATAAGGAGTTTACCACATTGAATCTAACTATCCAAATTTAGGTATGGGACTGGTTTGGATAGAAGTCCCTTGTGGTGGATCCCGTAGCCTGTGATACTACGAACTATCATCCCAACTTCACATTCCAGCATAGTCATTCCATTAGCACCACACATTGCATATTGCATTACATCCTTGGCATATGACATTTTAAGTTGCTAGGTTTTTGTATTCCTGTGACTTAGATGAGAGTGATGGTATTTCTGTACTCCACACATTGCTAGCTCTTCCGAATTGCATATTGCATTATATCCTTGGCATCCGATATTTGACTATTTATGACTCCTCATTTGCATAGCTGTCCTATATTGCGTATTCTGATGTTGATTGACCCATGGACTTGTCCGTATTTCCGCTTACTCTGTTATTGTATGATTTATGATCTTGTCGGTATTTCTGTTTACTCTGATAATTCCTACTCTTGTCAGTATTTATGCTCATTTCGACATTGTACGATTTATGAATTACCAGTGTTTCTGGTATTGTATGATTAAGGCATTGTATTGAATACTTGGCACTTACCTTGTGCACACACTTACACCACTCTCTAAGCTTTCTATAAGCTTATGCACGATAGATGCGTGCAGGTGATGTTAGGTTGCAGCAGTGTTGGGCTTGGAACGTGCAGCGATTTTCTGGAGCCTGATTTTCGATTTATGTATTTTTCCTTTCAACATTGTACTCAAATGATTATATTAGTGGATATGTGATGATGATGTTGCCTTTGTGAATTGGGTAATCTTGTGGTTATGCTTATTGCGAGTTCGAAAAAAAAAAATCCTCCTTGTAGGACCCCAGGATCGGAATCTGGCATATGGATGCTAGAAGCCGAGAATGAGATACTACGGAGGCTGTCGGCATCGGATTCGGCGATCGGGATTCCTGTGAATCTGATTTCTGGGTTTGAGGCGTGACTTAGGGTACGCTCCCTAATAATGGATCCATGCTAGGACATGATTTCGGTGCGATCGGATAAGCCGATCGACCGTGGAGAGCCTGCGTCAGATCAACGGTCATACTTACTCAATCGGGGCCACAATTGTACAGATATCTGCAGGAGAATTTCCTTTCCCTATGGGTGAAGTTTGGTCACAAACTAATGGTCCGAAATCCTCAATTTCGTGAGAGAGCGAACGACCTAATTCACTTAAGTTTCATTTCATTTCTAAAGGTATTAGCGTTTCTCACTCACTTCACTAATGGTTCAAGTTGGGCCCTTCTGAACACTATCTGGGCTTGATTCCCGTGATGGTTGTCAAGCCCAGTAGGACGGACCTAGTCCTATAGTTTCGCGGTCATCGGACCCTCAATGTGTGGTCTAGGTCCGATACAAGGTTCCAATGTACTCCCGAGAGCGACAGGCTCATGGGATTTCTCCTAGGTCTTTAGGTAGCATTGAGCCAGTGGTACTCATGGTTTTAGGCCTTCTCATTTGTGAAAATGGTGGCCCAAGCTTAATCCACCGATTATTTAATACTTAACTAAATTCCGTCTAACTTATACGACAGGATGTGGTCCTTGTGTTGTTTTGCCTGAGGTTGTACTCGGGTCTT
Source organism: Magnolia officinalis (assembly GCA_021015155.1). Classification (NCBI taxonomy): domain Eukaryota; kingdom Viridiplantae; phylum Streptophyta; class Magnoliopsida; order Magnoliales; family Magnoliaceae; genus Magnolia; species Magnolia officinalis. Next base: position 57,994,369 of record JAJHSJ010000001.1, read on the forward strand.
TGTACGGATTTTTCTGGGACGTTACACTCTCTCTTTCTCTCTCTCTCTCTCTCTCTCTCTCTCTCGCTCTCTTCCATGATTGATGGCCCACTTGATGAGTGTATGAGTTTCGTCCACACTGTCCATTTAAGCATGCCAACCCGCTGTCCATATGGGTCCACCTTGCTGCCCATATTCGGGCAGGGCTGGACAAAGGGAAATTATAAATATCAACTTATTTTGAAGCTTCCTGGGGACCCACCATGAGGTGACCAACTGATGGACGGATAAGATCACCCACAAGGACCCCACCCCATGTATATGTGTCGTATCATCCACCGTCCAGCAGCAGGCGTTGTTGGAGGGAGAACAAAAATATCAGTTTGATCTATACCGAGTGGGCCATGTACACATGGACCCACCCTGATGTATATGTCATATATCCAGGCCATCTGTGCTACTTCCAACACGTGGGACCCCACCATGATGCATGTGCCTTACATCCACACCGTACAGTGTTCTAGACGGTGGGGACCACTGAGATGTACGCTTTTTAATCCACACCGTCTATTACGAGACGGTGGAACCCGCGAGGTATGAGTTTATTCAGGTTGTCCGTCAACAGACGTCCAGGCCTAGACGTTTTAATATATATATATATATATATATATATATATATATATATATATATATATATATATATGTATGTATATAATATTATTATATTACGGTGGGCCCCACGTGGGACCCACTTGTTGTGGTAAGCGGATTGGCTGGAGTACCTCACACCAGTTATATAGTTGTTGTATTGCGTCAGCAAGCTTTGTGGGTTTGATCCGATGTATGTATTAAATCCAGACCGTCCATCTATACATCCCACAACCAGCATAGCTGCTGTATTGACGCTTGCAAGTTCTGTGGGCCTAATCATTAGGTACGTGTTATATCTAACCGTCCACCGGTATGGACGTCAGCGAGTTCGATGGGTCTGATTATGAGGTGTGTTACATCCACACCGTCTATCCACGCCATTGATCGGACTATCAGGTGGACCACACTGCAAAAATTAGTGGAGGATTGAACGTTCACCAATGAAACCGTTTAGGGTCACAGGAGTTCTGGATCAACATGAGATTTATTTTTCCTCTTAATTCAGGCCTTTGTGACCTTATGAGCAGATTGGATGGAAAAAAAAAACATTATGGTTGGCCCTGTGAACTGTTTAACAGTGGAAATCATTATCTCCATTACTATTTGTGGTATGGTCCAAATGATCTTTCGATATGAATCAATTTTTTTGGGTAATGCTCTAAAGTGATCTCTAAAAATAGATGAATGGTGCAGATAGTCCAGTTAGGACGGTGGGTCCCACTTGATGTATATGCGGCCATGTTTGAGGCCCAATGAGATGCATTCGAGGCCCAAGTATGAGGCCTAATGTGATCTATGTGAGGCCCTTGAGTGAGGCCCAATGCGATGTATATAAAGCCCTTGTGTGAGGCCCAATGTGATGTAAATGTGGCCTTGTAGCCCATTATAATGAACATGCGGCCCGTCTTTAAAACCCATTGTGATGTACATGAGGCCCATGGGATGTGGCCCATTATGATGTATATGTGGCCCATGTGATGCAGCCCATTGTGATGTGTATTAGGCCCATGTGATGCGGCCCATTATGATGTGTATTAGGCACATGTGATGCAGCTCATTGTAATGTATTTGAGGCCCAAGTATGAGGCCCAATGTGATTTATATGAGGCCCATGAGTGAGGCCCAATGCGATGTATATAAAGCCCTTGTGTGAGGCCCAATGTGATGTAAATGTGGCCTTGTGTGATGCCCAATGTGATGCATATGAGGCCTATGTGATGGGACCCAATTGTGATACGTGACCCCATCGTAGTGTATGTTTCCTTTGGTCATGATATTTTTGGGCTATGGGCTACACATACATATAGCCCATCGTGATGTATGGGGACCATGGGCCATTTCTTGAGACCACCATGATGTATGAAATGTTAAGTGTGATACCCATTCTTGTTCCTAAGTAGTATTGATGCCATGGGCCCCATTGTATATTAGATTTCTTAATGGGCCGCTCTATAGGGAGTAATCGGTGGTTAAATGTCCACAGTGGTAAAATGTCCACATTATAAGCCTCCCTAGATCCCTTTCTCTGGTCCATTCTCATCTATTGGGCGCACATAGTGTTACCTATTTAGCCTTTGTGGGCTACTCAAATCATTGGGCCCCTATCGATGATAGTAATTCTTCATCATTCCTTAGTAGGCTAACCTAAACCGTTGGGCCCCCATTGATGCTGTTGCTTTTTACCTCACACTGTAGGACTACCCAGACCTTGGAGCCCAGATTGTATTCATACCGGGCCTCCCATTGGAAATGTGGCCCACCTAGTACATGTGTTTGCCCAAGTTTAGAGACCAAACCTGAGCCTCACTTAGACGTTGAATGGGCTATCCAGATCATTTGGAAGTACATATAGTCCTAGATGTATGGACCCCACCAAAGCCCACCATATATTCATATCGGGCCCCCATAGGGAAGCCTAGTTATTACATGAATAGAGAGGGTGAGGAAACCCACTTGTTGTACTTAGATTCATCCTCTTGTACACCCGCTTGACTTACCTCGTGAGATGTGTTCTACTCTCATAAACGATAGCGATATTATGTTTGTATCATCCACACCGTCCAGTTACCTTCTTGGGATGAGTGTGAGGCCCATCCTTTATGTTAGTATGTCATCTAAACTATCCATTGTTTGTAGGATGAGTATATCGTCACCTCTTGTTGTAGATGGAAGAATATGTGGTACCAGATTTAGTATATCTACCATATAGAGCCTCTCTCGATGTATGTGCAAGATCCGTCGTCCTTCCAGTGGACCCCGTCTTGGAATATATGATATCTCAGTACCTTAGTAGGTTAATGTTAGTATAACATGGGACATGCCGCATGGACTCCTATAGTTGTAGAAGGAGCATGTTGTTTAGTTTGTACTCTTGACATGTGACATGTCGGTGAAGGTCGATTGTGGTTTATTGTTGTCTGCCTTATCAGATAATCATGCCTATGTACTTTATTACATCATGATGCATGCCCATACACATCATCCACAGCTTGTTATGAGGAGTGATTGAGCATAGCGTGAGTCATTGGGCTGATTGTTTATGGGACTCCCTGAGAGACAGATTTGCTCTCCCATGAGCGCGTTGTACGCACAGGTTTGGTGCATGACTAGATGTTATGACTCATGAATCTCGTATTTTATGATATGACCACCGTACGCCCTAGCGACATCAGGGCCGTAACCTCCACAGGCATATCGTGGGTGGACAGATGGGACACCGAAAATCTTTTCTACATGGGATGTCATAGATGTCCCTAGGTGAAAGTCCTTAAACCCTCTTGGTACCAGATGACGCCCCAACGTCTAGACTGAGTGGATATATATGAGCGCATGAGGGCTTTATACTAGTAGGAAGCGTCTCCCACTGTGTCGTGGTCGGTTGGGAGGGGTTGTGGCCTTACCCGCCTGAGAGAGTAGGCAATGTTAGGCTGAGTCTGACCAGCTCATAAATGGGTCCGTTATCGACGAGCCAGGATAATTTTGGTACGCGGATAGTGAGGTCTCTTCCAGTTACCCAGTTGTACGCTTGATGGGACGACAGGTGGTGTAGAATGTACTAGACCCCGGTAATGACCCTAGAGATGCACGGTACTGATATGTGGACTTATTGAGAAGGAGTTGCATACTCGGCATTTTACACATTCATTCATTCACTATCCACTCGGGTTGGTAGTGCTCAACTAATTGTTATGTGTACCTTTGCAATGGCCAAGATTTCAGTTGGGGCACGCGACCAACTTGAGATCAGGAGTTTACCACATTGGGTATGGCTATCCAAATTTAGTTATGGGACTAGTTTGGATAGAAGTCCATCACAAGGGACTTCTATGGGGTCCATTACAAGGGACTTCTATCCAAATTTAGTATCGCAGGCTATGGGGTCCATCATAAGGGACTTCTATCCAAAATAGTCCCATACCTAAATTTGGATAGCCAGACCTAATGTGGTAAACTCCTGATCTCAGGTTGGTCACACGCCCCAACCGAAATCCTGGCCATTGCAAAGGTACACATAACAATTAGTTGCGCACTACCAGCCCGAGTAGATAGTGAATGAATGAATGCGTAAAATTCGAGTATGCAACTCCTGCTCAATAAGTCCACATATCAGTACCGTACACCTCTAGGATCATCACCGGGGTCTAGTACACTCTATGCCACCTGCCTCCCTATCAAACGCACAATTGGATAAGTGGAAGAGACCTCACTATTTGCCTACTAATATCGGCCCGACTCGTCGATAGCGGACCCATTTATGAGTCGGTCAGACTCAGCCTAACATTGCCCACTCTCTCAGGCGGGTAAGGCCACAACCCCTCCCAACCGACCACGACACAGTGGGAGACCCTTTCTACTATTATAAAGCCCTCATGCGCTCATATATATCCACTCGGTCTAGTCGTTGGGGCATCATCTGGTACCAAGAGGGTTTAGGGACTTTCACCTAGGGACATCTGTGGCATCCCATGTAAAAAAGATTTTCGGTGTCCCATCTGTCCACCCACGATATGCCTGTAGAGGCTACGGCCCTGATGTCGCTAGGGCATACGGTAGTCATATTATAAAATGAGAGATGCATGAGTCATACCATCTAGTCATGCACCAAACCTGCGCGTACCATGCGCTTATGGGAGAGCAACTCCGTCTCTCAGGGAGTCCCATAAACAATCAACCCAATGGCTCATGCTATGTTCAATCACTCCTCATAACAAGCATGCGGTTGATGTGTATGGGCATGTATCATAATGTAATAAAGTATATAGGCATGATTATCTGATAAGGCAGACAACAATAAACCACAATCGACCTTCATCGGCATGTCACATGCCAAGAGTATAAAATAAACAACATGCTCCTTCTACAACTATAGGAGTCCAAGCAACATGTCCCACGTTATACTAACATTAGTCTACCAAGGTACTGATATATCATATATTCCAAGAAGGGGTCCACTGGAAGGACGACGGATATTGCCCATACATCGAGAGAGGCTTTATATGGTAGATATACTAAATTTGGTACCACATATTCTTTCATCTACGGCAATCGGTGACGATATACTCATCCTACAAACAATGGATGGCTTAAATGACATACTAACGTAAAGGATGGGCCTCACACTCATCCCAAGAGGGTAACTGGACGGTGTGGATGATACAAACATAATATCGAAGTCCTAGCAATCGGTTATGAGAGTAGAACACATCTCACGAGGTGAGTCAAGCAAGTGTACAAGAGGTTGAATCTAAGTACAACAAGTGGGTTTCCTCACCCTCTCTATTCATGTAATAACTAGGCTTACCTATGGGGGCCCGATATGAATATAAGGTGGGCTTTGGTGGGGTCCATACATCTAGGACTATATGTACTTCCAAATTATCTGGGTAGCCCATTCAACGTCTAAGTGGGGCTCAGGTTTGGTCTCTAAACTTGGGCAAACACATGTACCTAGGTGGGCCACATTTCCAATGGGAGGCCCAGTATGAATACAAGCTGGGCTCTAAGGTCTGGGTAGTCCTACTGTGAGGTAAAAAGCAACAACATCAATGGGGTCCCAACGGTTTGGGTTAGCCCACCAAGGAATGATGGAAAACTACTATCATTGATAGGGGCCCAATGATTTGAGTAGTCCACAAAGGCTAAATAGGTAACACTATGAGGGCCCAATAGATGAGAATGGACCAGACAAAGGGCTCTAGGGAAGCTTATAATGTGTACATTTTACCACTGCGGACATTTAACCACCGATTACTCCATATAGAGCGGCCCATTAAGAAATCTAATATACAATGGGGTCCATGGCCCGAATACTACTTAGGAACAAGAATGGGTATCACACTTAACATTTCATACATCATGGTGGTCTCAAGAAATGGCCCATGGCCCACATACATCACAATGGGATATATGTATGGGTAGCCCATGGCCCAAAAATATCATGACCAAAGGAAACATACATTACGATGGGGTCACGTATCACAATTGGGCCTCATCACATAGGCCTCATATGCATCACATTGGGCCTCACACAAGGCCACAATTACATCACATCGGGCCTCACACAAGGGCTTTATATGCATCGCATTGGGCCTCATTCAAGGGCCTCATATAGATCACATTGGGCCTTATACTTGGGCCTCAAATACATTACAATGGGCCTCAAACATGACTGCATATACATCAAGTGGGACCCACCGTCCTAACTGGACTCTCTGCACCATTCATCTATTTTTAGAGATCACTTTAGAGCATTACCTAAAAAAATTAATTCATATCGAAAGATCATTTGGACCATACCACAAATAGAAATGGAGATAATGATTTCCACTGTTAAACAGTTTACAGGGATGACCATAATGTTTATTTTCCATCCAATCTACTCATAAGGTCATAAAGGCCTGAATTAAGAGGAAAAACAAATCTCATGTTGATCCTGAACTCCTGTGACCCCAAACGGTTTCAATGGTGGACATTCAATCCTCCACTAATTTTTGTAGTGTGGTCCACCTGATAGACCGATCAACGGCGTGGATGGACGGTGTGGATGTAACAAACCTCATGATCAAACCCATCGAACTCGCTGACGTCCATACTGATGGACAATCATATATAACACATACCTGATGATCAGGCCCACAGAACTTGCAGGCGTCAATACATCGGCTATGCTGCTCGTGGGATGCATAGATGGACGGTCTGGTTTTAATACATACATCAGATCAGACCCACAAAGCTTGCTAACGTAAATACAACAACTATATAACTGGTGTGAGGTACTCCAGCCAATCCGCTTACCACAACAGGTGGGTCCCACGTGGGGCCCACCGTAATATAATAATATTATATATATATATATGTCCAGGCCTGGATGTCTGTTGACGGACGACTTGGATAAACTCATACCTCACGGGTCCCACTGTCCTGTGATAGACGGTGTGGATTAAAAATCGTACATCTCGGTGGTCCCCACCATCCAGAACATTGGACGGTGTGGATGTAAGGCACATGCATCATGGTGGGGTCCCACATGCTAGAGGTAGCACGGACAGCCTGGATATATGACATATACATCAGGGTGGGTCCACGTGTACATGGCCCACTCGGTATAGATCAAACTAATATTTGTGTTGTCCCTCCAGCAGCGCCTGCTGCTGGACAGTGGATGATACAACACATATACATGGGGTGGGGTCCATGTGGGTGATCCTATCCATCTATCAGTTGGACACCTCACTATGGGCCCCTAAGAAGCTTCGAAATAAGCCGATATTTATAATTTTCCTTCTTCCTGCCCTGCTCGAATCTGGGTAGCAAGGTGGACCCATATGAACAGCGGGTTGGCATGCTTAAATGGACAGCTTGGACGAAACTCATACACTCATCAAGTGGGCCATCAATCATGGAAGAAAATGAGAGAGAGAGAGAGAGTGTGTGTATAACGTCCCGAAAAAATCCGTACAAAGACCTGAGTACAACCTCAGGTAGAACAACCCAAGGACCACATCTTGTCGTATAAGTTAGACGGAATTTAGTTAAGTACTAAATAATCGATGGATTAAGCTTGGGACACCATTTTCACAAATGAGAAGGCCTAAAACCATGAGTACCACTGGCTCAATGCTACCTAAAGACCTAGGAGAAATCCCATGAGCCTGTCGTTCTCGGGAGTACATTGAAACCTTGTATCGGACCTAGACCACAAGTCGAGGGTCCGATGACCGCGAAACTATAGGACTAGGTCTGTCCTTCTGGGCTTGACAACCATCGTGGGAATCAAGCCCAGATAGTGTCCAGAAGGGCCCAACTTGAACCATGAGTGAAGTGCGTGAGCAATGCGAATACCTTTAGAAAATGAAATGAAACTTAAGTGAATTGGGTCGTTCGCTCTCACATGAAATTGAGGATTTCGGACCATTAGTTTGTGACCAAACTTCACCCATGGGGAAAGGAAATTTCCCTGCACATATCCGTATAATTGTGGCCCCGATTGAGTAAGTATGACCGTTGATCTGACGCAGGCTCTCCACGGTCGATCGGCTTATCCGATCGCACCGAAATCGTGTCCTAGCATGGATCCATTGTCAGGGAGCATACCCTATGACGTAGATGAGTCATGGGCCTCCCTATGAGCCCTATTCGTCAGAAACAGCCGCCCACTGGGTATAAACTATGTATAAAGTGGCCCTGGGGCCATTTGCATCACAACTGGGCCTATAAATAGCCTCCCACTCACCCTCTCTCTCCCATATACGAATTTTTGCAAAACCCTAAGGGAGAGAGAGGAGAAAAAGAGGAGAAAAGAGGAAAGAGAGAAGAGAGATTTTGGGAGATTACTGTAGGAATCCTCTCCCACGAATCCATGCACCAAATCTCCACCCCATTGCGCTACCCAACCTTTTTCGGTTATAGTTTTGGGTAAGAAATCCTAACCCTAATATCGTTGTAGAGATCCAGGATAGTTTTTCATCAACCTAACTAACCTGTTTCGTTATTTAGGTGACCGACGTTCCATTTTGGGAAACGTAGGATTTAGACCGAGTCTGAGTCGAGCACCCAGACGAAAGGTGCAGACTATAAACGATTAGGTTACGTTTATCAATGCTTTCATGTCATCTAATGATTTATGTCTGACTCAATTGCTACTGTATTGTCTTAGATACGTCGATTTCTTTATGATATACACATATGAATTGTGATGAGTAAAAGATGCATCCCATGTGTTTGTTGAAATGTTTGAATGAGCATATGAAAATGGTTTGTGCTTGCAATGATTACTAATCTAGGACTCATCATTGTCATACGCATGTTGATCTCTTTGTATAAGGAATTGATAAAACATATGGTGTAACTAACCTAGTCTATGTGTTCGATGAATTGCCCGAACGAGAAATTGTTGATGATTTGTATTTACTACGAGTATTAAGATAAAATTCTTTACTGCCTTATGTATGTGTATAATTTCCTTCATGTAATCATATTTTCCTCGATGTAATTAATTGATAAAATGTAAGTGTCTGGTAACATGATCGATGTGTTTGATAAAATGCCCAAATGAGGAATCCACTTGGATTGTTTGTTAAATACTGAGATGAATATCGCATGTGTTTGTTAGCTGCATATGAGTAGGATTGAGGCTACAACGTAGCCCAGACAATCTGTAACAGTCCCTGTTCGGGTGGCCGAATTAGTCTCGCCACATTGGGTATACTCGATGAATCCGTGTCACACGACAATTGTCGACAGTGGTTAGGCCACGAGGGGTGCTTATGTGCTCTATGTCGATTAAGTCAGCGTGTGCCCGTACCAATCGAGCTTGCCTAACGAACCGATTGACCTATTGTGTGTTTACCATGTATGGACGTGACTGCTTGAATCTAAGGTACCCCTCACCAATATAAAGATCCACTTTAACCATGGTGCCATGATTTACTAAGACTCATGAGCCAGGCATGGTGGTATGGAACACCGTGTTCGAGCTGTCAGCCTACGCTGGGGTGACGACCCTCCCCGTAGTGACCTATGAGCAACTAAGACTCGTGAGCCAGGCATGGTGGTATGCGACACCATGTTCGTGTTGTTGGCCTACGCTGGGGTGACTTGCCTCCCCGTAGTGACCGCGAGTATAAATTTCTTGTAACTTGCTTATTGTATGTGTTTAATTAGGGGTGACGACCCTACAACTTGCCTATCGTATGTGTTTGATTAGGAGTGATGAACCTAGATGGATCCTTCATTTGGGTCAATGATATAAAGGGAGGTACCCTAGCTTCCTAAACTTGCTATATGAATAAGCTTAATTAATTACTTGGCTAACATGACCATGCATTGCACCGCATTAGTTAGGTTGTGCTTAAAAGGCGATGGAGTTGCACCGTTTTGAGGAAGTGTTGTCATATACGAAACATGTTGTTGGAGTTGCTTGTGAGGGAGCTTCGATGCGAGGGCATACATCATTACTTGCACTCCATTCCTGCATTAAAAAGAGTAGTTAGGAAGTGATTGTTACGATTGCTTTATCATTACTACTTGATTGACTTGATAACATGTTAACTTTTGCCTTATAAGACCACTGAGTTGATCACTCACTCCCACATTGGGACGGTGTTTTAAAACACAAACCAGACTGATTTAGATGTAGGTGTAGATGAAGTCTGTGTAATGGAGTAGGACTTCTTGGACGAGGAGGAGGAATTCTCCTACTTTCAACTCTCGGGCGGGTCGATGTAAGCCTCGGGCCGATACGCAAGGATCACTGAGATATCTGGGCTTAGTTGGACACATTTACATTTCCATTTTTGTTCATTTTGGAACCATACATGTATATATTAGACCCGGTTACATACTCATACTCTGGATGAGGTTTTGTGAAACACCTACATGCTTAAATAGATATGTTTTAGACTTTCGCTTGCTTAACTTGATTATATCCGGAGTATGATATGTTGTTTAGTATAATCCCACGCATGCTTAACTCAGTAACATGGATGAAATCTGAATATCATCATCCATACTGCATAAGTGATGTTCTGAGTCTCGGGAGTAGAGCTTTGCTCGACCCTCGAAATTCAGGGCGTTACAAGTTGGTATCAAAGCATGATTTGGAATAAACTGGACATGAGTTAGGCCACATGGCGCACTCTGACGCACTCTGACTTAGGAAGGGGGCGATGGAATTTACAGACGATATTAAGATCCCAAAGTTTCGCTGACAGGCGAGACCAAACACTGTAATTTAGTCCACAACGTATCTTAGATCATATGAATTGACCTAAGTCGCCCCTAGGCCGTCAGTCGACGGGTTTGAGTCGTTAGTTGACGAATTTTGAACCTGAGACAGTTCCAGGTGGCACGAATACACACGTGTTGGACCATGAAAAACGGACCCTACGGGCCTAAGCATCCAAACCAATGAGTTCGATGGGGCCCAGGGGGTCCCACGGACCATAAACCATCACTAAGGGGAGGGAGGTGTGGCCACCGCCGGCCGGACCAGTGGGGTAAGGTGGCGCCGCGCAATCGGTGGCGCACTGCCGACTAGACCAGCAGGGTGCGACGGCGTGCCGCCACCAATGGAGTGAGTGGGTCCCTCCCACGTGTGGGGGCCCCCTTTTACTCATACATTCCACTCTTTTAGGCCATTTTACACCCCTCCCAACCATTTTCACACCCCCAAACCTCTCCTAAACCACTCCTCTCTCTACAATCTCCATTTCTAAACTCTTAGGTTCATCTTCTTCCTTGCATTTTTCATTTCTACCCACTCACAACCCCAATCACTCTCAATCCTTCAAATCTCTCCCTTATTCTCAGTCATTTGAGTACAAAATCCTCCTTTTTGTGTCACATAACCCCCATACCTTCAAATCCACCCCATCCTCAAAGTGTTTCCACCTCCATGGCTCTTTTTGAGATTGTGACCGCCATCTTCTCCATTTCGATGCTCCTTTCCCTTATGGGAAAGAAGAGAGCGGCTCCAGATGAGGCTGGGCCTAGTCATCTGAGTCGCTCCAAGAAGAGGACAAGTGTCGAGACAATTGCGAGCGCCAAACGGAGGTCGAAGCAGGACCTTGACCTTCAAATCTCGATAGAGAGGTATCTATCGGTGGGCGACGAACTCGGTAAGTTCCGTAATTGCAAGGTTGTTTTCGAAGCTCACGTGGATGAGAAATTATTTGGGATATATCCAGTTATCGACCACCTCCTGGAGAACGGGTGGGGCCCCATATTTGAAGGAAAAACACATGCTAGTGAGGGCACCGTGCGGGCCTTCTATGTACACATAAGGGACCCAACTCTTGAGCCTCTCCAGTTTACCATCCCGTTGGGGAGAACAGAAACCATGGTCGATGTGGATATCATGGCCCGTATCATGGGAGTGGAGCGTGGTGTTGTGCATGTCAGTGAGACTAATCTCACTAGTGGATGGGAGAAAGATAGCCGCGCTCACTTCCTTTGTGGCCAACTTGTTAATTGGAGGCGAGGGAACAACCTCCCATCGACACGTATGATGGAAGATTTTTGCCTGCTCCACCATATATGCACGTACAACATGTATCCTAGATGGAGCAACCGCACAGAATGCACTAGATTTATGGTGGACTTCCTATACCGAGTTGGACAAAGAGAAAAGGTGTGCCTGCTTACTCTTGCCTTAACCCAAATAATTAATATGGCACGGTCTACTCAGGGGGACTCGTCCCTCCCATTCGGCCAACTCATTTGCAAGATCGCCTGCAACTTCGGATTCAGGATCCACATGGACAACCTCGCCCCTGTCCATTTCATCAACGAGACTACCCTTCACAACATGAAAATAGGCCCCAGGCAACGCCAAGCCAGAATTGAAGAATTTGGGGATGAGATAGAAGGAGAGACCGAAGAAGAGGAAGCAAGTGAAGAAGAGGAACATGTGGAAGAAGAGGAGGCCCAGGACTCAAACGGGGGGCCTCCTATTGCTCATGATAACCACCATGACCGGACCGCCCTAGATGCCTGCATGTCCAAGATCGAGGAAAACTAGGCCTACCTAAAGCAAAAAATTCAAGAGGATGTCCCATACCCTGTGAAAGTGCCCTAGTTTGTCAAGTTACATGAGTGTTGAGTTAGATTGTCTACAGAGCCTAATAGGAAGATTAATTCAAGCGTCTTCCTCAACCGGATGTCTGCAAGCTCACCACAGGTAAATCTGAGCCTCATGTCCCTTGTCCCAAATCACCAGGTATACTAAAACCCTTTAAAATAAACTAGAACATCTTAGGGTTTTTAGGTAAGAAAACAATTTTCAAAATATGAAAATTCTCTAAGTTTTCTTGCCCTGTCGATTGTATCGATACACCTCTCGATATGATCGACCTACGCTGTCGAGTCCTCGATGCTCCATCGATACCATCGAAAAGAGGACCAAAAATGTCCAGCAACCTCATAACATATTTGGACGAATTATCAATGTATCGATACACCTATCGATATCATCAATATTCAAATCTCGAGCCTATCGAAGACGATTCGATATCATCGACAGGCAGATTTTCGGCGCCCCTTTTTTTTAAAGAAAATTTCAAATTTCTTCGATATATCGATGCTCCTTCCGATATGATCTGCAATCAAATATTGATAAGATCAAAAGTGCATCGATGATATCGATCGAGGGCGCGCATTTCTTCCAGCATATTTCAGGGTGGTTTAACTATGATCGGGGGCCCTTCGATAGAATCGATATTCAAATATCGATGACATCGGTACCAGGTCGATTGCATCGAACAAGGACATAAACTGTCCAACAAGCTTAATGAAAAATTCGCTGGATTTATCGATGCCTCGACGCTGATATCGATATCATCGACATTCAAATTCTGATGATCTCGATGGTTTCCCGATCATTCATGAAAACCTGAAATATTATAAGTCAAGTCTCTCACATTTTTCAAGTGTCGATGGATCGAACCTATCATCGATGGAATCGAAGTTCGAAATCCGATGACATCGATAATTGTTGCGATTCACCGACCAGCTAACGAAAGGTTTCAAAAGCGTATGACTTTGAGTTCGAGTCATCGAGCAGACCATCGACGCTATCGAGAGTATATGCTCGATGATATCAAACCTGCTCGATGATATCGAACTCAGTAATAAATGTGACCGTTTTATATCCATTGGAACCTTTTGCCTATATATAGAGGACTTGTCTATTGTTGCTGGGAGAGAGAAAGTAGAGAGAGCTTTTGAGTGTTTAACTTTAGATCATATACCCAAAGCCCTTTCTCTCAGGGAAGTTCATCCTCCAACCTTCAATCCACCCTTACTAATGATATTCAATAGAGTGGATTGGGGAATGAACTTCCGCATTCAAGGATCCTCCAACTACTACCTTAATGGCAAATCATTACGCTGGGATGCCTTGAATGCCTAGATGATTGGAACTACTCTATCTTCCTTATAGGAAAACCTTTAGAGAGTAGGATTCCATCATAACCTTGACCCAACCCGTCACCATATATCAGTACATCTTTTATGTTGTGGATCAAGCGAGCAGAAGACTCTTCGTCAGCAAGGAGGAGGAGATCTTCGACATTGTGCTCATTCCTTTGTAAGTATTTATAGTCCAAGAGGACACTTGTGATCATTCCTTTGTAGGATTAGGTTTTAAGTGGTTCTCACCCTTTGAAGTCCTCAAGGAGGCCTCTGGCGGGAGTGTACGTGGTGGGTGTGTTGTGTGGACCCTTGCTCTGTGAAGAGCATAAACATCTGGTTGAAGGTGAACCAACAAAACCTTAGGTTTGAGGTCAACCGCTGTGAAACCTCAGGTTTGAGGTAAACCGTGTAGAAACCTCTGGTAGGGTCTTATGGAAGATCCTTGACCAATTGCCTAAAAGTGGGTGCATTGTGTTGACCCTTGCTCATGAGAGCATAAACAGTCAGCCTTAGTGTAGCTTGTAAAGGTTGAAGCTGAACCTGATTTAAAACCTTAGGTTTGAGGTGAACCGCTGTGAAACCTCCTTAGTGAAATCCGATACACTCAAAGGTTGAGTGAGGTTACTGGGAGTGGAGTAGACAAGTAGTCGAACCACTATAAAAATGACTGTGTTTGTGATTGCTCTTCTTCTGTGTGTGTGATTTATGTCAATGCATTCACATTTATATATCTGATCACACCTCATACACATTCACAGTCATATCCATCATAAACTAAGTTATATATTGCTACCTCGTGAATAGTTTATGATTGGATCCTCTACCAGGCTTGGAAGCCAGTAGAGTTACATTTGAGTAATTCTAATATATGTCTGTTGTTAGGATTAGTGTAATAGGATTTTAAAATAAATCATAAAAACTTTTAAAAGTCCTATTCACCCCCCTCTAGAACATATTGGCATATTCCTTCTTCAACTAGTGCGGTCTTCACCGCCATTTCAATTGGTATTAGAGCGGGTCTCTCTTTAAGGGCTTCAACGCCTAGAGAGTGATCTTGAATGAAGTTGGAATCATGTTGTAAAGTGTCCAAGAGGGTGTGACAAACCAGAATAATTGCCTTGTAATTCACACTGTCTTGAAAGTTGGAAATAGTTCATAGTGGTACCTTGATAGTGGATGCTCCAGACACAAGACTGGTGATCAAACTCACTTTTATGAGTATTCAAACTTTGATGGAGGATCAGTC
This sequence comes from Magnolia officinalis, assembly GCA_021015155.1. Taxonomy (NCBI): domain Eukaryota; kingdom Viridiplantae; phylum Streptophyta; class Magnoliopsida; order Magnoliales; family Magnoliaceae; genus Magnolia; species Magnolia officinalis. The sequence continues at coordinate 58,009,655 of JAJHSJ010000001.1, forward strand.
ACATTTGGAGATGGAAGCTCAGCCAAAATAATTGGACAAGGAACAATAGCTGTACCAGGCCTCCCAAAGATCAAACATGTCTTCTGTGTAGAAGGTCTGAAACATAATCTCCTCAGTATCTCCCAAATCTGTGACAAAGAACATCTTGTCACTTTCTCAAAGGATGTGTGTAGAATTTTGGATCATATAAGAAAATCTCTCATAAAAGGTTTACGCACTAGTGACAATTCTTATGTCATTGAAAGTACAAGTGAGAGTATGCTATCCACAAAGTGCAATATGGCTGTAAAGAATGAATCCAAACTATGGTACCAAAGGTTGGGACACGTTCACTACCGAAATTTAGCAAAGCTCAATTCAAAAAATTTGGTTAGGGGACTTCCCAAGATTAGAAAAGAAGAAAAAGTTGTCTATGGAGAATGTTTAAAAGGAAAACAGATTAAGGTCAGATACAAAAAAGACAACCACCATAGCAACAACAAAACCTTTGAATCTGCGACATATGGATCTAGTTGGACCAACAAAAGTGGAAAGCCATGGCAAGAAAAGATACTTCCTGGTGGTGGTAGATGACTACACCAGATTTACTTGGGTCGCATTTCTTCGAGAAAAATCGGATGCGTTTGAGGAATTTGTTATCCTGGCAAAGTGACTCCAAACTGAAAAGGGATACGACATAAATCGCTTTAGAAGTGATTATGGTGGAGAATTTGAAAATGAAAGATTCGAAAGATATTGCAATGAGAAAGGAATTCGTCATGAATTCTCTGCCCCAAAAACTCCTCAGAAAAATGGAGTCATTGAAAGGAAAATTCATGTATTACAGGAAATGGGATTTGTTATGCTAAATGGGAAAGATATGGCAAAAAGTTTTTGGGCAGAAGCTGTCAATAATGCCTGCTACATCATAAATAGAGTATATCTTAGAGTAGGTCTGAATAAAACTCCATACGAACTATGGTTTGGGAAACTACCTAGTGTGAAATATTTTTGAGTCTTTGGTAGCAAATGTTATATCCTGAGAAATAGAGATCACTTAGGGAAATTTAAGTCTAAAAGTGATAATGGTATCTTTTTGGGGTATGCAATGAATAGTCGTGCATATAGAGTATACAATCTAAGAACCCTCACTATTCAAGAATCAGTCAATGTGGTAATCAATGATCAACCTCATGAAGAAGATACACCTGCGAATGAATTAGAAGATGATGTAAATTCATGCATAATAGAAAAATCTGATAACAAAACTACATCATCTTGTGAACCTCATCCATCATCTGACACTCCCATCATAAAAGATCACCCTCCTGAACAAATTATTGGCGATCCTAACGACGGTGTAAGAACTCGACGATAGATAGAAAACATCTATAGCCATTTCTGTTTTACCTCAAAAATTGAACCCAAGAATATTGTGGAAGCTCTTCAAGATGAACATTGGATAAATGCTATGCAAGAATAACTTTAGCAATTTCAAAGAAATGAGGTATGGCAATTGGTTCCCAGACCACTCGATACAAATATCATTGGAACCAAATGGGTCTTCAAGAATAAATCTAATGAATCAGGAAATGTGATCTGAAACAAAGCAAGGCTTGTAGCTCAACGGTACTCATAGATAGAAGGCATTGATTTTGATGAAACATTTACTCCTGTAGCTCGCCTTGAGTCTATCAGAATTCTTCTGTCCATTGCATGTGCATTAAAATTTAAACTATTTCAAATGGATGTTAAGAGTGTTTTTCTTAATGGAGATCTTACTGAAGAAGTCTATATTGAACAACCAAAGGGATTTTCGGATCCTAAGTGTCCTTATTACGTATATCGTCTGAACAAAGCTCTCTATGGTCTCAAACAAGCACCATGTGCTTGGTATGAACGATTGACAAAATTTCTTTTAGACCATAAATTCTACAGAGGGAGTGTTGACAAGACTCTATTTACCCAAAGAACAAAAGATTCACTGCTTATTGCACAAATTTATGTGGACGATATAGTCTTTGGTTCAACATGTGAAGATATCGCATACAAATTTTTCGACCTAATGAAATCAGAATTTAAAATGAGTATGGTTGGTGAACTAAACATCTTCTTAGGATTGTAGGTCAAGCAGCTACATGATGGAATCTTTATCTGTCAAACCAAGTATGCGAATGATTTGGTACAAAGGTTTGGTCTTGAATTTGGTCGCTCTTATCACACTCTCATGAGCACCACACTCAAACTCTCCAAAGATGCAAATGGCAGGAGTGTGGATCAACATCTCTACCGGAGTATAATAGGTAGTCTATTATATCTCACAGCTAGTCGTCCCGACATATCTTTTAGTGTTGGAGTATGTGCTCGATATCAAGCTGATCCTAAAGAATCTCACCTAACGACCGTTAAGAGGATCATTAAATACATAGCAGGAACTACCTCCTTCGGATTGTGGTATCCATTTGAAACATCCACCATCATTGCTGGGTACTCTGATGCCGACTGGGCAGGAAATTTAGATGATAAAAAATCTACAAGCGGAGGATGTTTCTATGTTGGAAACTGTCTAGTCTCCTAGCAGAGTAAGAAGCAAAATTCAATATCATTATCTACTGCCGAGGCTGAATACATTACCGCTGGAAGCTGCTGTGTACAACTCCTTTGGATGAAACAAATGTTGTTGGACTACGAGATTGAACAACCCACGATGAGTCTTTTCTGTGATAACACAAGTGCAATCAACATTTCAAAAATCCTGTTCAATATTCTCGGACTAAACACATTGACATCCGTCATCATTTTATCGGAGAACTCGTTGATGACAAGATTATTACATTGGACTATGTTTCCACAAAAAGAAACTTGCAGACATCCTCACCAAACCTCTTGATACAAATAGGTTTAGTGACCTTCAAAAATCCATTGGGGTCTGCACTCACTAAATCTCAGTGAACATGAGCCACACAGGTAAATCTTCACACTGGGACATTCATGGTTACATGTCAGCCACAAGTCTAAACTCCTTGTATTAACCATGTTAGTTTTGGGATGAAAGGTTATGACAGTCTCGATGATATCTGAACAGTGTCAATAACAGATCAATGATATAGATATTCAACATCGATAAAATTGAAGAAACTTGGAAATGCACGATGAAAACCGGTGGTTGCTTCAAGTGGTTGGGCTAAAAATAATTTTATGGGATAAACTATTAAGCTACTGCTGTTTGTGGCAGTATATATTTTGAAATTTTGGTATAATTGCCAATCTTGGGCAGTTTGTTTTGGATAGTTGGATATTTTGGTTTCATTTTGGTATATGGCTGAATATAATTCTAGTTTTTACTACCATTACCATAAGTTTAAATCCCCTGGTTTATTCAGTTTCTGACAAATGGTATGCATGTGCTGTTCTTTACTGATTATTCTATCTGCTATATCATTGTTTTTATCTGATCTGCTATGCAATCATACTTTCTGAAAAAGAGGTCTGCTTAAAATGAGTTAATTATTATACATCAATTGATTTGCTTCTGACTGGATAGTTCTCCCAAGAATTGCAATCTTCAGTCAATATCACCTGATATATCTTTGTTAATGATTGACAAAAAGGGGGAGAACATTTGTAAACACCCCGAATGGAAAATTGTATATCTGTTAGATGTTGTGTAGGTGTTTAGGGGGAGCAGCTGCATCAAGCGAGGAGGAGTTTATAGTCAGGGGGAGCAGCTGCATCAAGCGAGGGGGAGTTTATAGTCAGGGGGAACAGCTACTGGTTATGTACATGGGCTAGAAATTGTAAAATTGTGTAAAAGCATATACACACATTTTAGGATGTCTTTGTCTAGAATGTTCTAGGGTGTTTTGGAATTTTGTCATGTAATTGACAAAGGGGGAGATTGAAAGTGCCCTGGTTTGTCAAGTTACGTGAGTGTTGAGTCAGATTATCTATAGAGCCTGATAGGAATATCCATTCAAGCGTTTGCCTCAACCGGATGTGTGCAAGCTCGCCACAGGTAAATCTGAGCCTCACATCCCTTGTCCCAAATCACCAGGTATACTAAAACCCTTTTAAACAAATTAGAACATCTTAGGGTCTTTTGGGTAAGAAAACATTTTTCAAAATAGGAAAATTCTCTAAGTTTTCTTGCTGTGTCGATTGTATCGATACATATCTCGATACGATCGACCTGTGTTGTCGAGTCGTCGATGCTCCATCGATACCATCGAAAAGAAGACCAAAAATGTCCAGCAACCCCATAACATATTTGGATGAATTATCGATGTATCGATACACCTATCGATATTATTAATATTCAAATCTCGAGTCTATCGAAGACAACTCGATATCATCGATAGGCAGATTTCCGGCGCCCCTATTTTTTAAAGAAAATTTCAAATTCCTTCGATATATCGATGCTCCTTCCAATATGATCTGAAATCAAATATCGATAAGATCGGAAGTGCATCGATGATATCGATCGAGGGCGCGCATTTCTTCCAGCATATTTTAGGGTGGTTTAACTATGATCGGGGGCCCTTCGATAGAATCGATATTCAAATATCGATGATATCGGTACCAGGTCGATTGCATCGAACAAGGACATAAACTGTTCAGCAAGCTTAATGAAAAATCCGCTGGATTTATCGATGCCTCGACGCTGATATCGATATCATCGACATTCAAATTCCGATGATCTTGATGGTACCCCGATCATTCATGAAAACCTAAAATATTACAAGTCAAGTCTCTCTCATTTTTCAAGTGTCGATGGATCGAACCTATCATCGATGGAATCAGAGTTCGAAATCCAATGACATCGACAATTGTTTCGATTCACCGACCAGCTGCAAAAGGTTTCAAAAGCGTATGACTTTGAGTTCGAGTCATCGAGCAGACCACCGATGTTATGAGTATATGCTCGATGATATCGAACCTGCTCGATGATATCAAAATCAGTCATAAATGTGACCATTTTATATCTGTTGGAACCTTTTGCCTATATATAGAGGACTTGTTTATTGTTGCTGGGAGAGAGAAAGTAGAGAGAGCTTTTGAGTGTTTAACTTTAGATCATATACCCAAAGCCCTTTCTCTCAGGGAATTTCATCCTCCAATCCACCCTTACCATTGATATTCAATAGAGTGGATTGGGGAATGAACTTCCGCATTCAAGGATCCTCCAGTTACCACCTTAATGGCAAATCATTAAGCTGGGATGCCTTGAATGCCTAGATGATTGGAACTACTCTATCTTCCTTATGGGAAAACCTTTAGAGAGTAGGATTCCATCATAACCTTGACCCAACTCGTCGCCATATATCGGTACATCTTTTATGTTGTGGATCAAAGGAGCAGAAGACTCTTCGTCAACAAGGAGGAGGAGATCTTTGGCATTATGCTCATTCCTTTGTAAGTATCTAGAGTCTAAGAGGACACTTGTGATCATTCCTTTGTAAGATTGGGTCTTAAGTGGTTCTCACCCTTTGAAGTTCTCAAGGAGGCCTCTGGCGAGAGTGTACGTGGTGGGTGCGTTGTGTGGACCCTTGCTCTATAGAGAGCATAAACATATGGTTGAAGGTGAACCAACAAAACCTTAGGTTTAAGGTCAACCGCTGTGAAACCTCGGGTTTGAGGTAAACCGTGTAGAAACCTCCGGTAGTGTCTTATGGAAGATCCTTGGCCAGTGTGCCTAAAAGTGGGCGCGTTGTGTTGAACTTTACTCGTGAGAGCATAAACAGTCAGCTTCAGTGTAGGTTGTAAAGGTTGAAGGTGAACCTGATTTAAAACCTTAGGTTTGAGGTGAACCGCTGTGAAACTTCCTTAGTGAAATCCAGTACACTCAAAGGTTGAGTGCAGTTACCGGGACTGGAATAGACAAGTAGTCGAACCACTATAAAAATGACTGTGTTTGTGATTGCTCTTCTTCTGTGTGTGTGATTTATGTCAATGCATTCACATTTATATATCTGATCACACCTCACACACATTCACAGTCATATCCATCATAAAATAAGTTATATATTGCTACCTCTTGAATTGTAACACCCTGAAAATCGGGGGTCGAGCATAAACTCAACTCCGAGTTCCAATGCATCACTTATGCAACAAAATGAATGATGATTGAATGTTGTCTGTATTAGTGCATTGAACATGAGTGAGATTAAGCCAAAACAGTATATCATACTCTAGAGACAGTTAAATTTGCAAGCGAAAGACTATGATAGATATATAAAATATATAAACTGTGGTGAGTCTCCAGAGTGTGATGATGTTACCAGGTTAATTCATTACAAGTACAATTTCAAATTATACCCAGTTGTGGAAGTGTAATGTCTTCTATCCCAAACACATAGCCCCGTCAATATAATACCAGGTCTTCATAGACCTGTCAGAGAGCTACATGTAGGAAAACTCCTCCTTAACATCATAGTAGTAGTCCGACTTTGCTTCATAAGCATCGCCATCACCTGAAACTCAACAAATCTGGTTGGTGTGTACAACACCGTCCCGTAACGTGGGAGTGAGTGATCAACTCAATGGAACAGTAAAACATAGGTTAACATGTTATCAATTCAGTCAAGTAGTAATGATAAAGCAGTAAAGTTAAACAATTCTAAATACCCTTGTTAATGCAAGTATGGAATGCAGTCATGATGTATGCCCTTGCCAAACCACCCTCATGCGACACCATCTTACGTTCGCGGCATGCTTTCATCCCTCAGTGCTCCACATCTTCCAGGCACATGCAATGCGATGATGAGCATGTTTACCGAGTTGTTATTAGTCCATTTCAAATAGCAGTATTGGGAAACTAAGGTACCTCCCTTGTATCATTCCCAAACATGATCCATTTTAGGGTCGTCAGTCCTAGTTCATCTCATATGATGGTGTGTTTTTAGGTCACTGCAAAGGCTGCCAGGGCTGTTACGCACAATGGTTACACCACTCCCCCATCACCTTTTTAACGGTTCATCACTAAGTTGATACAGGCCTAGTTCATACTCTATACACTGCGGTAAAACTCGTCGCCTCACCGCAAATTCAGAATATGCTCGAGGTCACTATAAAAGGCTGTCAGGGCTGTTGCTCGCAATCGTTGCACCACTCCCCCATCAACTTATCAATGTAGGCCGATAGCACGAATATAGTGTCCCATACCACCATAATTGGCTCACAGGTCTGGTTGCTCACTGGTCACTACGGGGAGGCACGTGGCCCCAGCGTAGGCCGACAGCTCGACCACGGTGTCCCATACCACCATGCCCGGCTCATGAGTCTTAGCGGATCGAGGTATCAAGTTTAGAGGGGATTTCACTGGCAAGTTTGGTACCCTAGGTTCAAGCAGAGGCATCCAAACATGGTGAACATCGTAAGACAGATCGGGTTACTTGACAAGCTCGGCTAGCTCGAGCGCACAATAAGTTGAACGATATGAAGCGCATAAGCACTTCGTGTGGCCAACCACTATCGCCAACCGAAGTACGACTCGGGTTCGTCGAACACATCTCACGTGGCAAATGAATCTTAGCCACAAATTCAATCCCGTTACCAATTACCTGGACTATAATCATAGCCCCAATCACATTCAATTGCAGATAGTTAAAGCAGTAATGGATCAAGGTTCAAATCATACAATCAAAGTCCGATATTATCCATTTAGGGCTGCCAGGGCTGTTGAACGCACTCGTTGCTCCACTCCCCCATCACCCATGACAGATCATACAACGTAAACATGAATTTAAACATATGCATTACATAGATAAAATCATACAATCAGTTGAGCATGTTATGAAGCACAACACAAGCATGAGTTTGTACATATTCAATTCCTAATCACATAGCTATCCAAGGAAATCATACACATGGTTAAAGGAGTTGAGAATCATATCTCAACACCCTTATACATTACAATTTACTAACTACTACTCATTCAAACGTTTTAACAACACTTAGACTACATACATCAACATACATGACATATGTTGATCACATAGGTATAAGGCCAAATCCTTTCACTAGGGAGTTACCCCAATCATAACACGCATACACCCACGACGGATAGTCATGGCAAGCAGGAATCCAAGTTTCATATTCATTCAGTCATTTCCACAAACACTTGGGCCACACATTTTAGCATATATAGTGTATATTGGCCGTGGCGTGATTTAGAGAAAATCCTTTTGTCAAAGGGGTATCGCCTATACAACAATCATTTATCCATGACAATTAGTCATGGCGAGCATGAATGAGAATTCCATACTCATTCGGTCATTTTCACAAACACTTGGAATACACTCCTTTAAAATACATAGTGTATATTAGCAAAAACATGTATTAGAGCAAACCCTTTTGCCAAATAAGTATTTTACCCATATATAATATATTCATACAGTAAATATCATGGCAAATACATTTCCAAAATTTATACGTATACGGTACTTTCTACAAATACCTAGAAGATGTAAAATTCCATCTTCTTCATCTTTAATCGAAACGGAAAAGACAACACTTTGTACATGTGCAATTGCATGCAGATCATGAATCTATTATTATCTGACATTGAAAGCATTGAAAACCATAACCTATACACCTAAAGTCTGCACCTTTTGTCATAGAATCAGAAAGAACTCGATAGATTTGCTAGGCTTTCGTATACGGCAGTTTGGCGACCTATAGAACGAAATAGATTAGCTATTTCATAACCTACAACTATCAAAACCCCAAAAAGACTAGGGTTAGGGTTTCTTACCTAGGAATGACGCCGAAATTGCTGGGAAAGCGACTAGAATGGTGCGGTTGAGCATGGATAGCAGCAGGGAAGAGTGGCAGGGAGATTCTCCCACTTCTCTCTCACTTTCTCTCTCTTTTCTCTCTTCTCTCTCTAGGATTTCTCTCAAATTCGTATGACTCAATGAGAGAGGGTTTAAGGTCCTTATATAGCCTAAAAACTCACCGAAATAGACTCCAGGTCAAAGTATACTTAGGTTATAACCAAAGCGGGTCAGTTTCAGCTCAACGGAGCACTTCTAGCGGGTCTCCTTGAGCCAAAGGTCGGACTTAAGCTCACTGACATTGGATCTAGGTTTGGCTAAGTTTTTATTTCAATCGGATTCCCAGATCACGCATGGCGGACCAGTTTCATTTCAACGGTCAGCGGATCTCGATCGGAGATTCCAAGTACATGGACATGTGTATGAAATTTCCCCTGATTCGAGGGTGTAATTTGGTCTGATTCTGACGGTCTGGTTACTTAATACTGATCTGCAAGCGAGAGGTGCCAGATTTCACAAATTTCTATTTTATTTTGAATTAATTTCATATTTCTCACACTCCCCGCTCCGAGCTCAAGCGAATAGCCTCGGAACATTATCTGGAGTTGATTTCCGAGATGGTTGTTAAGCCCAGCAAGGCGGTCCTAATTCCTTAACTTCGTGTTAATCAGACTTCTGACGTGCGGTCCAGATCTGATACGGAGTTTCGAGATGTTCCCGAGAGCAGACGGGTAATGAGATTGATCCTAGATTTTAGGGTAACCTAGCGTCAATGATTCTACAAGTTTTGGGTCTTGCAGATTGTATTTAAAGTGATTGGTGCTAATTTCACGGGTATTTTAGTTTAACACTGGCTGATTCTCGCCTAATTTCTGAAAGGATTTAGTCCTGGGTGATTTCGGTCTGAGGTGGTACTTAGTCCTTTGTAGTTTGTATGTAAAGTAATCCAAGTTATAATACTTAGCTAGTTTAAGATAGTGTCTAGAGTGAAAGTACTTAGAAAAATTGAAAGAACAAGGTGGTGAAGGGTGGGATTTGTGAAGGAAATGGGTGAACAAGCGATTTTAGACTGTGGGATTGAGTTCTGACAAGTTAATAAGGTGTTAGGATCGACCCATTGCTTAAGGACGTCTAATCCCAGGTTGGCAAAAATCCGGGATGTTACATGAATAGTTTGTGATTGGATCCTCTACTAGGCTTGGAAGCCAATAGAGTTACATTTGAGTAATCCTAATATATGTTTGTTGTTAGGATTAGTGTAATAGGATTTTAAAATAAATCATAAAAACTTTTAAAAGTCCTATTCACCCCCTCTAGGACATATTGGCATATTCCTTCTTCAACTAGTGCAGTCTTCACCGCCATTTCACCCTGAAGGCCCTCCTGTGCTACATGCAGGATAAGGGAGCACCTCCGCCTTCGCTAGAATCAAAGGAATAGTAGTATAGTTTGTATTTGCTTTCCTTTTTTTTTTGTAATAGCCTTGGATAGGCTTAGTTTGGATGCTAGGATTAGTAAGTGTTGAAGCCTTTTGTAGTAAGCTTTCATGTATTCTCTGTCATAGTACATATAATGCCGCATCATATGTAACTGTGACAATTTTTGTTAAATGTAATGCATGAAGCTCCTTTCATTTAGAAATGTGTAGAATGTTTGGAAAAAAATTTGATGATGTTCATTAGAGGCGAGACAATAACCTCGCAACGTCACGCATGACGGCAGACTTCTGCCTACTCCACCACATATGCACGTACAACGTGTATGTTAGGTGGAGTAACCGTATAGAATGCACTCGTTTGATGGTGGACTTCTTGTACAGAGCTAGACAGGGAGACAAGCTGTGCCTGCCTACTTTCGCCTTGTCACAGATAATCAGGACCGCACGATCTACTTGGGGGGATGCATCCCTCCCATTCGGCCGACTTCTCTGCAAAATTGCCCGCAACTTTGGTTTAAGGCTTCATATGGATAATCTTGTGTCGATCCACTTCATCAGTGAGACTACACTCAACAATATGGGGATTGGCCCTAGGTAACGCCAAGCCCGACTCGATGAGTACGGGGATGAAATAGAAGAAGTGAGTGAAGAGGAAGAAGGTAGTGAAGATGAGGAAGGAAGTGGAGAGGAAGAAGGCAGTGAGGATGAAGATGGAGATAGTGGGAAAGGCAGTGAAGAGAAAGGTGGTGAAGAGAAAGCCAGGGAGGAGGAAGAGAAGGGAGAAGAAGTGGAGGCCCAGGACTCAGATGGGGGACCTCCTACTACACATGAAGACCACCATGATCGGGCTGCCTTAGAAGCACGCATGGCTAGGATTGAAGAAAACCAGGCCGCCCTGAAGCAAGAGTTCAAGGAGAACCAGGCCTATCTGAAACAGAAATTCAAGAAAATGTCTCGTACCTTGAAGGCCCTCCTGTGCTGTATGCAGGATAAGGGTGCGCCTCCACCTTCGCCAGAGTTAGAGGACTAGTCTTGTGTTGTCATTGTCTTCTTGTTTTCTTTGTTTCTTGTTTTTCTTTGTAATAGCCTTGGTTGGCTTAGTTGGATGTTAGAGTAGTTGTGTTAAAGCTTTTTTAAATTAGCTCACATGCATTCTTTGTCATAATTCATGTAATGCTACATATCATGTATTATGCCAAATTTTGGTTAAATGAAATGCATGAAGCTTCTTTTGATATGAAATGCGTAGAATATTTGGAAAAAGTGGGTGTTGTTATCCTAATCTTACACACGTTGCACCCTATGTTGTATATAGGGAATGCCTCCTAAAATCACTCGGAATACAACACGTCTCCCACTTGGCGAATCGATTGATGGGGCACCTCCCCTGAGCGATAGCCATATGGACCACAGTTTGGACCCGAATATTGAGACAATGCCAAATTCACAACCAGACATTGGCCCCACCAATGGGCCAACACCTAGTGCACCACTGATTCTGGGACAGAACCGTGGGTCTACATCGACGCCACACATGCCTCGGGCAGCTTCTCCTCCTGATAGGTTGGAGCAGATGATGCTCTTAATGCAGCAACAACAATAAGTTTTGGCTACGATTGCGGGGGCTATTGTCCAAAATATGAATGTAGTCCCGCCTATGCCACCCATGCAGCCCACTGGAACAACGAATACAAGTGGCTTATTTGAGCACTTTCAGCGCTTCCGCCCTCCTACTTTTGTGGGTACTCACAGGCCCGAGGAGGCTGAATACTGGCTGGATCGTGTCTCAAAGATGTTAAAGTCGTTGCACTATACTGAGGCAGAGCAAGTGGAGCTTATTACTTACATGTTCGAGAAGGAGGCTAGTCTCTGGTGGGATAGCATCTTACGAACCATTCCCGTAGGTTATATGTGGACGTGGGACGTGTTCGAAACTCGTTTCCATGAAAAGTACTTCCCCCTCACCATAATGAAAAGGAGAGTGAATTCCTCAACCTTCAGCAAGGGGGGATGACAGTGGCTAAATACAAGAACCGCTTCACGGAGCTGGCCAGATATGCTCCATTAATCCTAGCGAATGAGCTGATGAGAATGCAGCGATTTTCAGAGGCTCTGCGGCCTGATATCCGCACTAAAATGTGTTGCACTAGCATTCCCAATTATGCTGAGCTAGTGAACATGTCCCTGCGAGCTAAGCAAGATGGTGAGAGATTGTCTCAAACACGTATGCCAATGGGCCCAAGGCCTCGGCCTAAATTACAGAACCAACTAGTCCTCGGCAAGAGGCCATGTATGGACTCGCCTCTTAGGCTCATGGTTTCGTCGGTCCAACAATGGCAAACTGGCTGTTGGTGCACTTGCTGCAATAAAGGGGGACACACTGACCCCTTTTATTTTACCAAGATGAAGGACAACGTTTCACGCCACCTCAGAAAATTAACCGTCAGCCACCGCATGTTATAACAACTCCACCTCTACGATTTGTACCACCAGCACAGTCATTCTACCGACCACCCGTACCTCGAAATAGGCCGTCTCAACGACCTATGGCAGTGTAAGAAAATCACCCACAACAAGCTCGTGTACTTGCACTTGCAGCTGAAGCATCTGGGTCAGCAGCTGCAGTACCGTTAGCCTTTGAAGTCATTACCCACATTCAAGGTACACCTATGTTTTTGTAAGTGGACACCAGGTCCACTATTTCGATAATATCGTACTCTACCGTCAAGCGTTTAGGGCTGAACACTACCCCTATGGTTGGGGTGAGAGTCATTGCGGCAGTAGGAACTTTCACAGACGCCACTAAGCTGCGTAAGGGTAACTTGATAGATTTAGGGAGCAGGGTGGTTGTATTGAGCTGATTGTCACCGCCCTATATCATTCAACGTCATCCTCGGCATGGATTAGCTCATCGAAATGAAGGCAGAGATTGAATACGATATCAGATTGGTGACAGCCCATGGACCCGAGGGCACAACCTTCACTTTCCCCGTTCAGGTCAGTTGGCCCTATCACATTAGCTATTATACTTCCCTGCTAGAGAACTATGATAGTCTAACCCTTGGGGACATGCCAGTAGTCCAAGATTTCACGGACGTGTTCAAAGCGATCCCTGGACTACCTCCTCAGCGCAAGATCGACTTTACCATCAACCTAGTGCCAGGTACGACACCTATCTCTTTACTGACGTATCGCATGCCTCCTTGTGAAATGGAGGAGTTGAGGAGACAGATTGATGATCTGTTGGATTCAAGTTTCATACGACTGAGCGTATCTCCTTGGGGAGCACCTGTGTTGTTTGTAAAGAAGAAAGATGGATTGCTACGATTATGTATAGATTATCGCAGGTTGAACCACATAACAGTGAAGAACAAGTATCCTCTACCCAGGATAGATGACCTATTTGATCAATTAAAGAGAAAGCAATATTTCTCTAAGATCGACCTACACTCCAGGTATCATCAGTTGCACATCAGGAATGAAGACGTGCAGAAAACAGGTTTCAGAACCAGTTTCGGGCACTCTGAATTCCTCGTGATGCCGTTTGGACTTACAAATACACCGACCATATTCATGGATCTCATGAACCGGGTGTTTTGGCCGTATTTTTACTGATTCGTCGTCGTGTTTATATATGACATTTTGATATACTCCAAGAGTCGGAAGGATCATGACGAACACCGGTGAGCAGTTCTTGATACTGTCAGGCAGAATCAGTTATTTCCTCAGCACCGGAAATGCAATTTCTGGAAGGAAGAAGTCAAGTTTCTGGGACACGTGGTTTCCAAGGAAGGAATTACCATGGACCTTGCCAGGTGACCACAGTATAGGACTGGGAGCAGCCCAGCTTAGTTACAGAAGTGAGGAGTTTCCTTGGACTTACCGGCTACTATCGCCGATTCATTAAAGATTTTTCCAAGATAGCCTGACCGTTATCTCAACTTACTCGAAAAGATCTTAAGTTTTCTTGGAATGAGAAAGCAGAAGTAACCTTGCAGGAATTAAAGGACAAGCTGACATCCGCACCTGTGTTCGTATTGCCAGAGTAAGGGGTCAAATATACTATATACACCGACACCTCTCGTGTTGGTTTGGGATATATACTTATGCAGAAGGATAAGGTGATCGCCTATGCCTCACGACTGTCGAGGAAACATGAAGAAAACTACCCCATGCACGTCCTGGAATTGGCAGCAGTCATCTTCGCATTAAAGCTCTGGAGACATTACCTCTACGGAGAGGAGTTCGAGCTCTTTTGCGACCACAAGAGCCTCAAGTACATTTTTACACAGAGAGACCTGAATATGAGGCAACGACGTTGGATGGAGACCTTAAAAGACTTCAAGTTTGAGGTCTCTTACCGTCCTGGCAAGGCCAACCTTATGGCCGATGCGTTGAGCCGCAAGAAAACAATAGAATTTACAGCTCTGCTGATGATAGAAGAGTGGAATATGGTGGAGTTTATGCGAGACTTCGAACAGAAGCTTACAGTAGAGGAGCCGTTTGAGAGCGTCGTACACATCCCCATTCAACCACTTATTGATGATCAAATCATTGCAGCTCAGAAAGAAGATGAACTATTGGTAAAGATGAGAGAGCGTGCGAGCGACAATGAAGAATTCGAATGGAGACTTGGCTTGGACGGAGGTTTACGATACCGTGGACGCCTATGCGTTCTGAATCTCCATGACTTGATAAAGGAAGCCTAAAAGCCGCTCACAATTCCAAGATGGTGATACATCCGGGCAGTATAAAGATGTATTGAGACATGAAGCGTTCATACTGGTGGGAAAACATGAAGGCCCAAATAGCAGACTTCATGTCCCGTTGTCTCGTGTGCCAGCAAGTTAAGGTCGAACATCGCCGACCCCCTAGTTTACTTCAGCCCATGCCCATAGCTGAATGGAAATGGGATTTCATATCCATGGATTTCATTTCTGAGTTACACAAGACAAGAAAGGAGCACGACTCTATTTGGGTGATTATGGACCGATTGACAAAATTGGCTCATTTCCTCCCGATTAGAGTTTCAAACTCAGTAGATGATTTATCCAAGTTGTACATCAAGGAGGTAGTACGACTGCATGGGGTTCCTATGAAGATTGTGTCGGATCGAGACACGCGATTCACGTCCATTTTCTGGACTCGAATTCAAGAAGCAATGGAAGTGCAACTAAAGTTCAATACCCCGTTCCACCCACAGACTGATGGGCAGACGGAACGGGTAAATCAAATATTAGAAGATATGTTGCAAGCGTGTGTGCTTGATTTTAAAGACAGTTGGGATGACTGTCTCCCTTATGTCGAGTTTGCTTATAACAACAGCTTCCAAGCGAGCATTGGCATGGCTCCCATTATTGGGTAGAAGTCGGCGAGAAGAGTCTGGTTGGCCCAGATTTGGTACAGGCAACCTCAAAGAAGATCGATATTATCAGGCGTCGACTTCTTGCAGCCCAGAGTAGATAGAAGAGTTATGCCGATACAAGACGGCGGCAACTAGAATTTAAAGTTGGGGACCATGTATTCCTTAAGGTTTCCCCAATGAAAGGACTCCTTTATTTTAGCAAGAAAGGGAAACTTACACCACGATTTATTGGTCCATTCTAAATACTAGACCGAGTGGGTGTGGTAGCACACTGCCTCGCTTTGCCCACACCACTCGCAGACTTGTACAACATATTTCACGTATCGATGTTGAAGAAATATGTTCCTAACCCTACCCACATTATCAAATGGGAACATGTACAGTTAAGTGAAGATGCTACCTATGTACTGCAACCGATGCGTATTCTTGATAGGAAGGAACAAGTGTTATGCAGCAAAGTGATCCCGCTCGTGAAGGTATTGTGGACTCACCACACTGAGGTAGAGGCTACTTGGGAGACAGAAGCCGAAGTTCGTAAGAACTACCCTCAGATCCTCGAGGAGTATGAAAAGGTAGTAATTTCGAGGACGAAACTTTTCTTTAAAGGGGGTAGATTGTAACGTCTCAGAAAAATCCGTACAAAGACCCGAGTACCACCTCAGGCAGAAATTGCTGAGGACCGTATTTTGTAGAAATTTAGGCAAAAATTAATTAAGTGTTAAACTAAATTAATTGGTGGATTTAGCTCAAAACACCATTTATGCAAATGGCAAGACCCAAAACCATCAAAGTCACTAACTCGACACTACTTGAAAAGCTATAAGAAATCCAATGAGCATGTAGCTCTCGGGAATACATTGAAACTCCGTATCGGACCTGGACCGTACGTCGAAAGTCCGATGACCGCGAAACTATATGGTTATATCTGTCCTACTGGGCTTGACAACCATCGCAAGAATCGAGCCCAGACTATGTCCAGAAACACACAACTTGAGCCCTGAACGAAGTGCGTGAGAAACGTGAATATCTTTAGAAAATGAAATGAAACTTAAGTGAATTGGGTCATTCGCTTACGCACGAAATTGAGGATTTCAGATCGTCGGTTTCTGACCAAACTTCACCCATGGATAAGGGAAATTTCGCTGACCAAATCTGTATACTTGTAGCTCCGATCGAGTAAGCATGACTGTTGATCTGACATGGGTTCTCCACGGCCGATCGGCCTATCCAATCGCGCTGAAATCATATCCTGGCATAGATCCATTGTCAGGGAACTTACCCTGTGGCGTAAGTGAGCAATGGACCTCCCGATGTGCCCCGTTTGCCCGAAACAGACACCCTTTAGTTATAATTTAAGTATACCATGGTCCTGGGGCCATTTATATTAGTTTTGGGCCTATATAAAGCCCTTAAACCACCCCATTTCTATTCCATACGAATTTCTCTAACCCTAGGAGAGAGAAGAGAGAAAAGAAGAGAAAAGAGTAGGGAGAGAGGGGAAATCTTTGGAGATTGCTGCAGTGGTTCTCTCCCACTACTCTACGTACGGATTCACCTCCCCACTTTGCTACACAATCGTTTTTTGTTACGATTTGGGTACAAAATTCTAACCCTAATCTTGATTTAGAAATTCGGATTGAGTAATCGATAAACTAGCTAGCCTATTCATGATTTAGGTACCCGTTGTTCTAATTTCAGGAACATAGTGTTTGAACCGAGTATGAATCGAGAAATCCGACGGAAGGTGCGGACTATAAATGTTTAAGTTATGGTTTTTGATGCTTTCATTGTCAGCTAATGATTTATGTCTGACTTGATTGCTGTCATATTGTCTTAGATACGACGTCTTTGATGTATTATACATGTGTGAACTTCGTTGTATACAAGATGCATCCCATGTGTTTGTTGAAATGTTTGAATGAACATGCAAATTGTGATTTGTGCTTACCATGACTATTAACCTAGGATTCATGTTTGTTGTTTGCATGATGATCTCCTTGTGTAAGGAATTGTCGTAACTAATCTAGTCTATGTAATTGGTGAAGTGTAACTTAGGTGTTTGATAAAATGGTTGAATAAGAAAATGTTGATGAAGTGTATTTGGTCAGTGTATTAAGATAGGATTCTTAATTTCCTCAATCATATGTATAGTTTCTTTTGTGTAATCATATTTGCCACTATGCAATTTATGGATAAAATGCAAGTGTTGGTGACATGTTAAATGTGTTTGACGAAATGCTCAAATGAGATATTCATATAAACTGATTGCTAAATGCTGGATCGTCACATGTGTTTACTGTTACATCTGAGTAGGATTGGGGCTACGCTGTAGTCCAGGCAATCGGAAACAATCCCCATGCAGGTGATCGAATTAATCTCGCCACATCAAATATATTCGACGAATCCGAGTCGCACGACGATTATCGACAGTGGTTAGGACATGAGGGGTCCTGTCTTAACTATGGTACTACGATCCACCAAGACTCATGAGCTGAGCATGGTGGTATAGGACACCGTGTTCGAGCTGTCGGCCTACGTCGAGGTGATCAACCACCCCGTAGTGACCAGTGAGCAAACTCAGACTCGTGAACCAAGCATGGTGGTATGGGACACCGTGTTCGATCTATCAGCCTACGCCGAGGTGATTAGCCACCCCGTAGTGTCCGCGAGCACAAAATTATGAACTTGCCTATCCACTGCTTTTAATCGGGAGTGATGACCCCATAACTTGCCTATCCTATGTGCTTGACTAGGAGTGACGAACCAAGATGGATCCTTCTGTTCCGGTAAATTCTATAAAGGGAGGTACCCTAACTTCTCAAATTTGTTGTATGAATAAACTTAATTAATTACTGGGCTAACATGACCATGCATAACACTGCATTAGTTAGGACGTTCTTTAAAGGCGTGGAAGTGGCACAAGAGGTCGTGTTGTCATATGCGATATGGTGTCGGCATCGCTTGTTGAGGGAGCTTCTGATGTGAGGGCATTCATCATTACTTGTACTCCATTCCAGCATTAACAAGAGTAGTTAGGAAGTGATTGTTATGTTGCTTTATCATACTGCTTGATTGAATTGATAACATGTTAACCTTTGCCTTATAGTACCATTGAGTTGATCACTCACTCCCACTCTGGGATGGTGTTTTAAAACACCAACCAGACACTGGTGTAGATGCAGATGATGTGAGGTTTACGCGACGGAGCAGGATTTCATGGACGAGGAGTTCTCCTACTGTCAGCTTTCTGGAGGGTCTACATAGACCTAGAGCTGACTCGTGGAGACGCTAGGATGCCGGATACTTGTTTAGTTGGACATCTTACATTTCCCCATTTTATCTATTTTGAAACAAAGTTTGTATATATTAAACCCTGTTACACCATCATACTCTAGAAGTTGCGAATTACTTACTTATTCAAATACATAACCTTCAGACTTCCGTATGCTTATCTCTGGAGTATGATATGTTTGTTTGAGTATAATCCCACTCATGTTTAATGCATTGGTATGGATGACATCTAAACATCATTATCCATGTTGCATAAGTGATGTGCTGAATCTCGTGAGTAGAGCTTTCCTCGACCCTCGAAATTCGGGGCGTTACACCATAAGAGGAAGGCCCCCTCCGATAGCTCCTGGCAGCGACAACATCGACAATAGAAGAGGCGCGTGACCCACAGAGCTCTAGTGGCACCGTCAGCACCACCTCCAAGGTAGTTCGCCGGTGTCTATTATGGATGCGGTGGGATAGGACACCATAAGTGGGAGTGCCCCCACCCTCAGCAGCCCTTGCCACTCAGACCGTTCTAAGGTGCTTGCTTTGGATGCGGTGGGATAGGGCATCGTAGGTGTAACGCCCTAGATTTTTGCCAACCTGGAGTTAGATGTCCTTAGGCAAGGGGTCAATCCTAACCCCTTATGAACCTCTCAAACCTCAAATCCTTTAGAAATTAAACGAGAATTACCTAAGTGCTAAACTAGATTCAATGCGAAATCAGCACAAATCACTTTAAATACGATCTGCAAGACCCAAAACTTGTAGAATCATTGACGCTAGGTTACCCTAAAATATAGGATCAATCTCATTACCTAGTTGCTCTCGGGAGCACATTGAAACTCTGTATCAGATCTGGACCACATGTCGAAAGTCCGATTACTACGAAATTATATAATCAGGACTGCCTTGCTGGGCTTGACAACCATCTCGGAAATCAACTCCAGATAGTGTCCCAAGGCTATTCGCTTGAACCCGAAGCGAAGATTGTGAGAAAAAGTGGTTTTCTTTAGAAATTAAGTCTAATTTAAATAATCTAAGACTTCTCGCTTGCGGGCCAGATATAAGCAATCTGACCGTCAGAATCTGACCGTCAGAATCTGACCCAAATACACCTTCGGATCAGGAGAAATTTCTCATACATAGCAGTTTACTTGTAACCCTGATCGAGTTTTGGTGACCGTGAACTGAAACTGGCCCGCCACGTGCGATATGGAAACCTGACTAGAACGAAAACTTAACTTGACCTAGATCCATGGTCAGGTAGCTTAAGTTCGACCTTTGGCTCAAGGGGGCTCCGGAAGTGCTCCGTTGAGCTGAACAGATGCACTTTGGCTATAACCTAAGTATACCTTGGCTCTAGGGTCATTCCCATCAGTTCTGGGCCTATATAAGGGCTTTAAACCCTCACTCTCTCATCTCATACGAATTTGGGAAACCCTAGGAGAGAGAAGAGAGAAAAGAGAAGGAAAGAGAGAGAAAGTGAGAGAGAGAGTAGGCGCTTCTTCCTGGGATTCGATCCCGCTACTCCACACACTTGTTTACCATCTCTGTATCGCAAATCCGGCGTTTCCAACAACGTACTTGGGTAAGAAATCCTAACCCTAACCTGTTGTAGCAACTCAAATAGAACAGTTGATAGAATAGCTAACCTATTCCCTGTTATAGGTTGTTCTGGTGCCGTAGACAAAGACTTAGCATTTAAACTGATTCGTTTCGAGTCTACCGGCGAAAGGTGCAGACTATAGACGTATAGGTTATAGTTTTCAAGGCTTTCAATGTCGGTTAATGATTTATTCTTGACATGGGTGCTATTTCACATGAAAAATGCGTCGTCGGTTTCACTTTACAGTTATACATGAACTATGTGGAATATAGTTTATTCTTTGAATATGTTGAGATGTTTGAATACGTATGGAATTTGGATTTGTGCCTAACATGATTATCTGTCGTGAATATATGCTTGTTACATGTGCGACAACTCCTTAGCGAAAGGACTTGTCCAAAATCACGTCACGACAAATATACGTTATATGTGATAAAGTGTGTAGCCCAAGTGTTTGTGGAAATGAATGAATGAATATGAAACTTGGATTCATGTTTGCCATGACTATCCGTCGTGAGTGCACATGTGTTATAAATGGGGCAACTCCCTAGTGAAATGACTTGGCCTAATACCTATGTGATCAACATACGTCATGAATGATGATGTATGTAGTCTAAAGTGTTTGTTGAAATGTCTGAATGAGTTAGAAGTTAGTCAATTGTAATGTATAAGAGTGTTGAGATATGATTCTCAACTCCTTTAACTATGTGTATGCTTTCCTCCATGTACCGTATATTATAGTGTTTGTTTATCTACGTAATGCATATGTATAAATCCATGTTTAAGTTGTATTCCATAAAATGCAAAACAAAAAAAACAAAGCCGTGAAGGGTGATGGGGGAGAGGTGTAACGATTCCGTCCAACAGCCCTGGCAGCCCTAAAGCGGACAATATCAGACCTTTGATTGTATGATTTGAAATGTTGATCCATAACTGCTTGAACTATCTTCTAGGATATTGTAATTGAATGTGATTATGGCTATTGTATAGTCTAGGCAATCGGTAACCGATCCTAGATTGGTGGATGAGGTTGTTTCGTCACACAGGATGTGTTTGACGAATCTGAGCCGTACTTCGGTTATCGACAGTGGTTAGGCCACACGGAGTGCTTACGCACATCATGTCAATCCACTTGATGTGCGCTCGTGTAGTCGAGCTCGTCAAGTAACCCGATTAGCCAATGTATGTTCACCATGTTTGGATGCTACTGCTTGAACCTAAGGTACCAAACTTACCAGTGAAACCACGTTAACCTTGGTACCTTGATCTGCTAAGACTCATGAGCCAGACATGGTGGTATGGACACCGTGGTCGAGCTGTCGGCCTACACTGGGGCAACAAGCCTCCCCATAGTGACCAGTGAGCAACCCAAACTCGTGAGCTAAATACGGTGGTATGAGACACTGTATTCGAGCTGTCGACCTACACTGATTTGGTGACGAGCCCTTTGTAGTGACCTCAAGCATACTCTGAACCTGCGTAGAGGCGACGAGCCTTTCTGTAGTAATCAGAGTATACACTATGCCTATACTGATTTGACGACAAGCCTTCGAAAATAGACTGGCAGTTGGTAGGGCATTGGTGGTAGTGACCTATAACTTGCTTATCATATGTGATTTACTAGGACTGACGACCATAAAATGGATCATTGTTTGGGTATTGATATAAGGGAGGTACCTTAGTTTCCTAACCCTGCTGTATGAAAAGGGCTAATAAAAACTTGGTGATCATATGCATGCACCGCATTACACGTGCGTTCAGGCATAGTAGGTCAAGCACTGAGGCAGTGTTGTTCATGCGCGAACGTGAGATGAAGTCACTGAGGGAGCGTAGGCGAGGGCATGCATCATACATTCATACCATTCTTGCATTAACAGAGTACTTAGGGATGTGTGATTTACTACTTGATTGAATTGATAACATGTTAACCTTTGCTTTATTGTTCCACTGAGTTGATCACTCACTCCCACATTACGGGACGGTGTTGTACACACCAACTAGACCCTGTCTTAGTTGCAGGTGGTGGCGATGCTTACGAGGCGGAGCCGGACTTCGAGGATGACGAGGAGTCATTCTCCGACATGCAGTTTTCAGGCGGGTTCATGTGAGCCGTGTCCTAATCGACGGGGATTTCTAGAATGTTGACTAAATGACATTACATCTTTTGTATGTATTGGAATTATACATGTAATTATTTAACCTGGTAACATTATCACACTCTGGAGACTTGCCACAGTTTATATATTTTATATATCTATCACGGTCTTCCGCTTGCAATTTTACTTGTATCTGGAGTATGATATGCTATTTTTATATAATCACATTCATGTTTCATTGCAATCATCATAATCATTGTTATCTATGTCGCATAAGTGATGCGTTGGAACTCGGGAGCTGAGTTTTGCTCAACACCCGATTTTCAGGGCGTTACAGTAGGAGTGAGTGTCCCCGTCCTCAGCAGCAGCCTCCACAGCAGCAACAACAACAACGATAACAGTATATGCCGCTAAGGCCCTAGCAGCGGCATCATCAGCCACCGAGGCACCCACAACAGCATAGGCCGCTACAAGCAACAGCAGCAGCAACGACTACAGAATAGACATACACCTCCCCAGAAGGACCCTCAACCGACAGGAGGAGTAGTCGATAATTCGTGCGACCAGGCCTTAGGACTGTCTTGATAGATTATTCATGGAGGAGACGACTTGGAAGCAAGAGGCTGAGATTCGCAAGTGTTATCCCGGTCTCCTTGTTGTTTGACTGCACTCATATGTTGTATTTCTGATTTTACATAGTGAAATGATTCCCCTCATTTATGAGTTATGTTTAGTTGCGATGATAGTGTAAATTTTGAGGATGAAATTTTTATTAGGAGGGGAGAGATGTAAGGCCCGTATCCTAATCCATACCATTCCTTAGACTTGCGAGATTCCCCTGTTGAATTTCGACAACCCATGACCTATAATTGGCATTTGCGCGCGACCCTAAGTCACAACCTATAAATTTATGTCGACTCTACTTGAAACTTGTACCCTAGTGACAATGTCTCGCTCGCCAATGTGATACCTAGGCCAGGAGTTGTGAGCCCACGTGTATTCCGAAGAAACACCGCGCATTGCGAATTCCGAGAGAATCTCTACCAACCATCACGTCAATCAATCAAGTACACATCCTATCACAAGTCAAGTACCAACCTATACCCTACCCATCTCTCTCCCATTCCCAAAGTCAACCTCTCTCTCTCTCCACCCATCCCTTTCTTACACACACACACCCATCCCTCTCTCCCATCCATCACCCCATCCCATCTCATTCTCTACCATTTTCCTAAGCTTTCATGAGAAAAAATCCTAAGGAGAGAAAAGAGAGGACCCATCTCCCAACCACTCAATCTCACCATCCAACCATCCAAACTTCATCATCTACCATTAAAGAGAGAGCTTAGGAGCCAAGGATTCCAAGGAGCTAAAGAAGAAGACAATCTGTGGGTGTCTATAGGATTATATTTGTATTTTTATGATGGGCCAATTGGGGCCTATCGAATGATGGTACGGATCCCACTTTGGGCCCCATATGTGGCCAATGGCCCACCTTGATGTGTATATTAATTCCATGATAGGGCCATTCTCCATGGACCCCATCATGATGTTTACCTTGTTTCCATTGTAACAAGGTCATCTAGACCTTATATTGTTGGTGGAAAAGGGATTTCCACCATTGATCCTTGTGATTGATTTAAGGGCCCACATGTGGTGGGACCCATTTGATGTTTACATTGTATAATAGAGAGGAGCTCATAGTGGCGGAGATCTCTCTCTCTCTCTCTCTCTCTCTCTCTCTCTCTCTCTCTCTCTTCCATGATTGATGGCCCACTTGATGAGTGTATGAGTTTCGTCCACACTGTCAGGCCAAACCGGTGTTCATATGGGTCCACCTTGCTGCCCATATTCGGGCAGGGCTGGACGAAGGGAAATTATAAATATCAACTTATTTCAAAGCTTCTTAGGGGCCCACCGTGAGGTGGCCAACTGATGGACGGATAGGATCACCCACGTGGACCGCACCCCATGTATATGTGTCGTATCATCCACCATCCAGCAGTAGGCGCTGCTGGAGGGACAACATAAATATCAGTTTGATCTATACCGAGTGGGCCATATACACATGGATCCACCCTGATGTATATGTCATATATCCAGGCCATCTGTGCTGCCTCCAGTATGTGGGACCCCACCATGATGCATGTGCCTTACATCGACACCGTCTAGTGTTCTGGATGATGGGGACCACCGAGATGTATGCTTTTCAATCTACACCATCTATCACAGGATGGTGGGACCCGTGAGGTATGAGTTTATCCAGGCTGTCCGTCAACAGACATCTAGGACTAAACGTTTATATATATATATATTATATATATATATATATATATATATATATATATAACAGCCCGGATTTTTCCCAACCTGGAATTAGACGTCCTTAGGTGATGGGTCAATCCTAACACAGGTTTAACTTCTCAAACACTCAATTAAAGCCTCAAATCCCTTTTCAAACCATTTTCTTCACAAATTCCACCCTTCACCACCTTGATCTTTCAATTTTTCAAAGTACTTTCACCCTAGACACTATCTTAAACTAGCTAAGTAGTATAACTTGGATCACTTTATATATAAACTACAAAGGACTAAGTACCACCTCAGACAGAAATCTTACAAGACTAAATCCTTTAGAAATTAGGCGAGATTTGGCTAGTGTTAAACTAGAGTGCCTGTGAAATTAGCACCAATCACTTTAAATATGATCTGCAAGACCCAAAACTTGTAGAATCATTGATGCTAGGTTACCCTAAAATCTAGGATCAATCTCATTACCCAGCTGCTCTCGGGAGCATCTCGAAACTCCGTATCAGATCTGGACCGCACGTCGGAAGTCCGATTAACATGAAGTTAAGGAATTAGGACCGCCTTGCTGGGCTTGACAACCATCTCAGAAATCAAATCCAGATAGTGTCCCAGCGCTATTCGCTTGAGCTCGGAGTGAAGAGTGTGAGAAATGTGAAATTATTTCAAAATAAAATATCTTGAATAGTAATCTGGCACCTCTCGCTTGCGGATTAGTTTTAAGCAACCAGACCGTCAGAATCAGACCAAATTACACCCTCGGATCAAGAGAAATTTCATACACATTTACATGTACTCGGAATCTCCGATCGAGATCCGCTGACCGTTGAACTGAAACTGGTCCGCCACGAGTGATCTAGAATCCCGACGAAACGAAAACTTAATAGAACGTAGATCCGGTGTCAGTGAGCTTAAGTCCGACCTTTGGCTCAAGGAGGCCCACTAGAAGTCCTCCGTTGAGCTGAAACTGACCCATTTTGGTTATAACCTAAGTATACTTTGACCTGGAGTCTATTTCGGTGAGTTTTTAGACTATATAATGACCTTAAACCCTCTCTCATTGCAGCCATACGAATTTGAGAGAAACCCTAGAGAGAGAAGAGAGGAAAGAGAGAGAAAGTGTGGGAGTTGTGAGAGATCCTTCCTACCACTCTTCCCCCGCCGCTCCACGAGCTCCACTGCTCCGTTCTCATCGCTATCCCGATGATTTCAGCCCCATTTTTAGGTAAGAAACCCTAACCCTAATCTGATTTGGGGCTTGGGTGGTTGTAGGTTATGAAATAGCTAGCCTATTTCGTTCTATAGGTTGCCAAACTGCCGAATACGGAAGCTTAGCAAACCTATTGGATTCGTTACGATTCTACGACAAAAGGTGCGGACTTTAGGTATATAGGTTATGGTTTTCAACGCTTTTCAATGTCAGATAATGATAGATTCATGATCTGCATGCAATTGCACATGTACAAAGTGCTGTCTGTTTTCCGTTTCGATTAAAGATGAAAAAATGGAATTCTACATACTCTAGGTATTTGTAGAAAGTACGGTATACGTATAAATTTTGGAAATGTGTTTGACATGATTATTTGTTGTATGAGTATATTATATATGGATAAATTGCCTGTTTGGCGAAAGGATTCGCCCTAATACATGTTTTGCTTATATACACTATGTATGTTGAAATTGTGTATTCTAGAAAATACCGTATACGTATAAATTTTGGAGATGTATTTGTCATGATTATTTGCTGTATGAATATATTATACATGGACAAAATACTCTCTTGGCTAAAGAATAGCCCTAATACATGTTTTGCTAACATACACCATGTATGTTGTAATAGTGTATTCTAAGTGTTTATGAGAATGACTGAATGAGTATAGAATTCTCATTCGTGCTCGCCATGACTAATTGTCATGGATAATTGATTGTTGTATTGGCGATACCCCTTTGACGAAAGGATTTGCCCTAAATCACGCCACGGCCAATACACACTATATATGCTAAAATGTGTGGCCCAAGTGTTTGTGGAAATGACTGAATGAATATGGAACTTGGATTCCTGCTTGCCATGACTATCCGTCGTGGGTGTATGCATGTTATGATTGGGGTAACTCCCTAGCGAAAGGATTTGGCCTTATACCTATGTGATCAACATATGTTATGTATGTGATACATGTATTTTAAAGTGTTTGTTGAAATGTCTGAATGAGTAGTAGTTAGTAAATTGTAATGTTTAAGGGTGTTGAGATATGATTATCAACTCCTTTAACTATGTGTATGATTTCCTTGGATAGTTGTGTGATTAGGAATTGAATATGTTCAAACTCATGCTTGTGTTTGTGCTTCATAACATGCTTAACTGTTTTTATGATTTTATCTATGTAATGCATATGTTAAATTCATGTTTATGTTGTATGATCCATCATAGGTGATGGGGGAGTGGAGCAACGAATGTGTGCAACAGCCCTGGCAGCCC
Source organism: Magnolia officinalis (assembly GCA_021015155.1). Lineage (NCBI taxonomy): Eukaryota > Viridiplantae > Streptophyta > Magnoliopsida > Magnoliales > Magnoliaceae > Magnolia > Magnolia officinalis. The sequence goes on from JAJHSJ010000001.1 coordinate 58,036,972, forward strand.
TAAACGGATAATATCAGACTTTGATTGTATGATTTAAACCTTGATCCATTACTGCTTTACTATTTGAAATTGATTGTGTTTGGGGCTATGATTATGTCCAGACAATCGGTACCAGAATTGAATTCGTGGCTGTGATTCATTTGCCATGTGAGATGTGTTCGATGAACTCGAGTCGTACTTCGGTTGACGATAGTGGTTGGCCACGCGAAGTGCTTATGCACTTCATGTTTTTCAACTTGTTGTGTGCTCGATCTAGCCGAGCTCGTCAGGTAACCCGATCTGTCTTATGTATGTTCACCATGTTTGGACGCTACTCTTGCTTAAACCTAGGGTACCAAACTTACCAGTGGAATCCCTTTTAAACCATGGTACCTCAATCCGCTAAGACTCATGAGCCGGGCATGGTGGTATGGACACCGTGGTCGAGCTGTCGGCCTACGCTGGGGCCACGTGCCTCCTCGTAGTGACCAGTGAGCAACCAAACTCGTGAGCCAATTATGGTGGTATGGGACACTATATTCGTGCTGTCGGCCTACATTGATAAGGTGATGGGGGAGTGGTGCAACGAATGTGAGCAACAATCCTGACAGCCCTTTGTAGTGACCTCGAGCATACTCTGGAATCGCGGTGAGCCTTAGAGTTTTGCCGCGGTGTATGGAATATGAACTAGGCCTGTTTCTATATAGTGATGAATCGTTAAAGAGGTGATGGGGGAGCGGTGTAACCTTTGTGCGCAATAGCCCTGGCAGCCTCTGCAGTGACCTAGAAAACACACCATCGTCTGAGATTAACCAGGACTGACGACCCTAGAATGGATCATGTTTGGGAATGATACAAGGGAGGTACCTTAGTTTCCCAATCCTGCTGTTTGAAATGGACTAATAAATACTCAGTAATCATGCTCATCATGCATTGCATGTGCCTGGAAGATGTGGAGCACTGAGGGATGAAAGCATGCCGCGAACATGAGATGGTGTCGCACGAGGGAGGGTGTGGTGAGGGCATACATCATGAATGCATCCATACTTGCATTAATAAGAGTAGTTAGGAGTGTTTGATTGTACTGCTTTATCATTACTGCTTGACTGAGTCGATAACATGTTAACCTATGCTTTATTGTTCCACTAAGTTAGCTACTCACTACCACGTTACGGGACGGTGTTGTACACACCAACCAGATTTGTTGAGTTTCAGGTAATGGCGATGCTTATGAAGCAAAGCCGAACTACTATGATGTTGAGGTGGAGCTCTCCTACATGTAGCTCTCTAACAGGTCTATGAAGACCTGGTATTGTATTGACGGGGCTATGGTACTTGGAATAGAAGACATTACACTTACACATTTGGTATATTTTAGAAATGTACTTGAAATTTATTAACCTGGTAATGTTATCACACTCTGGAGACTCACTACAGTTTTTATATATTTTATATATCTATCACAGTCTTCCGCTTGCTAATTCACTGTCTCTGGAGTATGATATGCTGTTTTGGCTTAATCTCACTCAGTTCACTATATTAATGCAGACAACATTTAATCATCATTATCTATGTTGCATTAGTAATGTTCTGGAAACTCGAGAGTTGAGTTACTACTCGACCCTCGATTTTTCGGGATGTTACAATATATTATATTACGGTGGGCCCCACGTGGGACCCACTTGTTGTGGTAAGCAGATTGGGTGGAGTACCTCACACCAGTTATATAGCTGTTGTATTGCGTCAACATGCTTTGTGGGTCTAATATGATGTATGTATTAAATCTAGACTATCCATTTGTCCATCCCACGAGCAGCATAGCTGTTGTATTGACCCCTGCAAGTTCTGTGGGCTTGATCATCAGGTATGTGTTATATCTGACCGTCCATCAGTATGGACATCTGCGAGTTTGGTGGGTCTGATCATGAGGTGTGTTACATCCACACCGTTCATCCACGCCGTTGATCGATCTATCAGGTGGACCACACTGTAAAAATTAGTGGAGGATTGAACGTCCACCATTGAAACTGTTTGGTGTTACAGGAGTTCTGGATCAACATGAGATTTGTTTTTCCTCTTAATTCAGGCTTTTATGACCTTATGAACAAATTGGATGGAAAATAAACATAATGGTGGGCCTTGTGAACCGTTTAACAGTGGAAATCATTATCTCCGTTACTATTTATGGTATGGTCCAGATGATCTTTCGATATGAATCATTTTTTTTGGGTAATGCTCTAAAGTGATCTCTAAAAATAGATGAATGGTGCAGATAGTCTAGTTAGGACGGTGGGTCCCACTTGATGTATATGCGGCCATGTTTGAGGCCCAATGAGAAGCATTCGAGGCCCGTATATGAGGCCTAATGCGATGTATTTGAGGCCCATGGATGTGGCCCATTGTGGCGTATTCGCGGCTCGTGTATGAGACCCATGGTGATGTTTATGAGGCCTGTGTATAAGGCCAGTGTATGAGGCCCATTATAATGGACATGCTGCCCGTCTTTAAGACCCATTATGATGTACATGAGGCCCATTATGATGTATATGTGGCCCATGTGATGTGGCCATTGTGATATTGTCGGGGGTCAAATATTGCATATTAAACCCCAGTTATTACATGAATTTACGTGCATGACAATGTTTAAACGGTCTATTTTAATCGTGTTTGTGTTGCAAGATGTATTTAGGAGCCTGGACTGAAAAAGGTACTAAAAGTGTGGATTTAATGCTCTGAAGTCACCAAGGCAAGGGACGGGCTCCAGGGGACCAAGATCGAAGAATTTACATGCCCAAGATTCAAGAAAATCCAGTATTTCACGCTAAAGAGGCCCAAAATTCGTCCAATATGCAAGATCACAGGGTTCCCACCATCCGTTCGGCTTGAAACGTTTAATATGGCCTAAGGACCATAAATTGATTGTACACGTCAAATTTCAGCTCTTGGATCCCTGTGGAAGTGGCCCAATGGACAAATCAGCCCATAAACTGTTGATTTTGGGCCCGCCTGATATCTGGATATGCTTCGATTTTGGTCTTAGCGTGTTAAATGAGCTGGCAATACGGATGGACGGAGCGGATTTCTCACGAACATCTCCATAAGACCGCATGTACATCACGTGTGGACGGTGCATAAGTGCACCAGCCGTGCACTGGATTTCTCAAAGTCGGTCAGCGCACGCTGACCGACTCTCTCTTCTCCAATTCAAAAACAGACATAGCGTCCTCACCGTGTCCACCGATTTTTTATTGTGGGCCCCATCCATTGTCCATATGGACAATCAGAGCCGTCCAATGTGACCAGAGGGTGGGCTTGACCCTCACCTAGGTGTCCTTTTGGCTGCATACACACATATACACGTAGATCGTCGAAAAACGCAGGATGGATGGCGAAGTGATTTTATATAGTGGACCGCACCAAAACTCGATAAAAACCACCCCTTCCCGACTGAAATCTCACCAGGAATCCAATGAATGGGTCGAATTTCATCAAAAACATCACTATGGGGCCCATCGATCATCGCAGCGTCACTTTTTCGTGGGCCGTGCATCCGAAAAAATCCGAATGTTCGGGGCCGTTCCGCGACATGTCCGTGATCGGATTAACCATCTGAACCATCTAGAGACGAGATAGGGTAGCCATAACCCCGTCCAAGAAGTCTTTTTTGAGGGATATAGACGGTCAGCCTTTCAAAATTCGGTTCAAATGCAGCTGTTTGTGCGTTTCTCTCTGCAAAAAATAGAGGTTAGTTCCATGGTATTTGTTAAGAGATTTCAGTTAATCAGATCCATGGTTAGCTAAACCTCTTAGCTAGGGCTAAGAGGTGAAGCTTGTAGAGTGATTAAGATGCTTTCTTTGTTTTGATTCATGTTTTATTGAACTCTCTAGGATTCTAGTTTGATTATGAAGGAATATTTTTAGTTTTTAATGGTTTGTTGTGACTCAAATTACAATAGATCTACGATAGCTTGAGATATCTACTTTTCCTGTATTGAGATTATGAAATTAGGCAATCCCGTTGTTCACCATCATCTCTGTAACGCCCTGAAAATCGGGGGTCGAGCATAAACTCAACTCCCGAGTTCCAACGCATCACTTATGTAACAAAATAAATGATGATTGAATGTTGCCGATATTAGTGTAGTGAACATGAGTGAGATTAAGCCAAAACAGCATATCATACTCCAGAGACAAGTGAATTAGCAAGCGGAAGACTGTGATAGATAAATAAAATATAAAAACCGTGGTGAGTCTCCAGAGTGTGATAATGTTACCGGGTTAATTCATTATGAGTACAATTTCAAATTATACCAAGTTGTGGAAGTGTAATGTCTTCTATCCCAAACACATAGCCCCGTCAATGCAATACCAGATCTTCATAGACCTGTCAGAGAGCTACATGTAGGAGAACTCCTCCTCACATCATAGTAGTAGTCCGGCTCTGCTTCATAAGCATTGCCATCACCTGAAACTCAACAAATCTGGTTGGTGTGTACAACACCGTCCCGTAACGTGGGAGTGAGTAATCAACTCAGTGGAACAGTAAAGCATAGCTTAACATGTTATCAATTCAGTCAAACAGTAATGATAAAGCAGTACAATCAAACACTTCTAACTACTCTTATTAATGCAAGTATGAATAACATGATGAATGCCCTTGCCAAACCACCCTTATGCGACACCGTCTTACGTTCGCGACATGCGTTCATCCCTCAGTGCTTCACATCTACCAGGCACATGCAGTGCAATGATGAGCATGATTACTGAGTAGTTATTAGTCCTTTCAAACAGCAGGATTGGGAAACAAAGGTACCTCCCTTGTATCATTCCCAAACATGATCCATTCTAGGGTCGTCAGTCCTAGTTAATCTCATATGATGGTGTGTTTCTGGGTCGCTGTAAAGGCTGCCAAGGCTGTTACACGCATTCATTATACCACTCCCCCATCACCTTTTTAACGGTTCATCACTAAAGTGATACAGTCCTAGTTCATACTCTATACACTACGGCAAAACTCGTCACCTCACCGCAAATTTAGAGTATGCTCGAGGTCACTACAAAGGGCTGTCAGAGCTGTTGTTCGCAATTGTTGCACCACTCCCCCATCAACTTATCAATGTAGGCCGACAACACGAATATAGTGTCCGATACCACCATAATCAGCTCAGGACTCTGGTTGCTCACTGGTCACTACGGGGAGGCACGTGGTCCCAGCGTAGGCCGACAGCTCGACCACGGTATCTCATACCAACATGCCCGGCTCATGAGTCTTAGCGGATCGAGGTACCATGGTTAACGGGATTTCACTAGTAAGTTTGGTACCCTAGGTTCAAGCAGAGGCATCCAAACATGGTGAACATACATAAGACAGATCGGAGTACTTGACGAGCTCGGCTAGCTCAAGCGCACAACAAGTTGAACGATATGAAGCGCATAAACACTTCGTGTAGCCAACCACTATCACCAACCGAAGTACGACTCGGGTTCGTCGAACACATCTCATGTTGTGAATGAATCACAGCCACGAATTCAATCCCGTTACCGATTGCCTGGACTATAATCATAGCCCAAACACAATCAATCCTTATTCTGAAGCATATAGAGTAAAGCAGATTATACAAAGTAATTCAAGCATGTTATAAAGCATGTTATAAAGCACAATATAAACAGGAAATACAAACACATATATTTCACAAGTAAGCGGTTAAACTAAATAAACAACATGGAGGAATTCATATACATCTCTAAGGTAGTTGAGAATCCTATCTCATGTAACGCCCTGAAAATCGGGGGTCGAACATAAACTCAACTCCCGAGTTCCAGAACATCACTTATGCAACAAAATGAATGATGATTGAATGTTGACTGTATTCGTGCATTGAACATGAGTGAGATTAAGCCAAAACAGCATATCATACTCCAGAGACAGTTAAATTTGCAAGCGGAAGACTGTGATAGATAGATAAATATATAACTTATGATGAGTCTCCAGAGTGTGATAACATTACCAGGTTAAATAAATACAAGTGCAGTTCTAAAATGTACCAAATGTGAGGAAGTGTAATGCCTCCTATCCCATGTACCATAGCCCCGTCAATACAATATCAGGTCTTCATTGACCTGCCAGAGAGATACAGATAGGAGAATTCCTCCTATCATCATAGAAGTAGTCCGACTCTGCTTCACAAGCATCGCCACCACCTGAAACTCAACAAATCTGGTTGGTGTGTACAACACCGTCCCGTAACGTGGGAGTGAGTGATCAACTCAGTGGAACAGTAAAGCATAGGTTAACATGTTATCAATTCAATCAAGCAATAATGATAAAGCAGTACAAATCAAACATTTCTAACTACTCTTGTTAAGTGCGAAAATGAAATGACATGATGCTGTATGCCCTTGCCAAACCACCCTCAAGCGACATCATCTTACGTTCGCGAATGCTTAACTCCCTCAGTGCGCCACATCTACAAAGCACATGCGGTGCGATGATGCTCATGATTACCAAGTTATTATTAGTCCATTTCAACCAGCAGTATTGGGAAACTAAGGTACCTCTCTTGTATCATTCCCAAACATGATCCATTCTAGGGTCGTCAATCCTAGCTAATCTCATACGATATTATGGTTTGAGAGGCATAGTGAAGGCATCGCAAAGGGCTCGTCACCCGTTAGCGCGGATACAGATCTCATCGTATGCGGCTCAATTGCTGGCCGTCAGCTGGAGTACAGGTCTCACCGTACTCGGCTCAATCACTAGCCGTCAGCTCGAGTACAGGTCTCACCGTACTCGGCTCAACTCATACTCTAGTTGCTGTGAAAGACTCGTCGCCAATCACAGACCCTCGGAGTATACTCGAAGATACTACGGAGGACTCGTCGCCCGTCAGCACGAGCACAGGTCTCACCGTACTCGGCTCTCGCCGTAAGTATCGACAGCTCGAATACAGTGTCCCATACCACCGTATTCGGCTCACGAGTTTGGTTGCGCAATGGTCACTACGGGGAGGCACATGGCCCCAGCGTAGGCCGACAGCTCGTCCACGGTGTCCCATACCACCATGCCCGGCTCATGCGTCTTAGCGAGATCGAGGTACCATGGTTAAAGGGGGTTTCACTGGTAAGTTTGGTACCCTAGGTTCAAGCAGTAGCGTCCAAACAGGGTGAACATGCATAAGACAGATCGGGTTACTTGACGAGCTCGACTAGCACGATCGCCCGTTGAGCTGCACGGCATGAAGTGCATAAACAACTTCGTGTGGCCTAGCCACTGCCGACAGGCAACGCATGACTCGAGTTCGTCGAACACATCCCACGTGGTAAATGAAACTCAGCCATGCATCCAATTCTGGTACCGATTGTCTGGACTATAATCATAGCCCCAAACACAATCAATTGCAGATAGATAAAGCAGTATTGGATCAAGATTCAACTCATACAATCAAGGTCTGGTATTATCCGTTTAGAGCTGCCAGGGCTGTTGCACGCACTCGTTGCTCCGCTCCCCCATCACCCATGACGGATCATACCACGTAAATATAAATTTAAACATATGCATTACATAGTTAAAATCATAAAGCAGTTGAGCATGTTATGAATCACAACACAAGCATGAGTTTGTACATGTTCAATTCCTAATCACACAACTATCAAAGGAGATCATACACATAGTTAAAAGAGGTTGAGAATCATATCTCAACACCCTTATACTTTACAATTTGCTAACTACTACTCATTCAGACATTTCAAGAAACACTTAAACAAACATACATCAACATACACGACATATGTCGATCACATAGGCATTAGGCCAAATCCTTTCACTAGGGAGTTGCCCCAATCATAACACGCGTACACCCACGACGGATAGTCATGGCAAGCAGGAATCCAAGTTCCATATTCATTCAGTCATTTCCATAAACACTTGGGCCACACATTTTAGCATATATAGTGTATATTGGTCGTGGCGTGACTTAGGGCAAATCCTTTCGTCAAAGGGGGTATCGCCAATACATCAATCATGAATCCATGACAATTAGTCATGGCGAGCACGAATGAGAATTCTATACTCATTCAGCCATTTCCACAAACACTTAGAATACACTATCACAACATACATGGTGTATGTTAGTAAAACATGTATTAGGGTTATCCTTTAGCCAAACGAGTATTTTATCCATGTATACCATAATCATACTACAAATAATCATGACAATTACACTTCCAAAACTTACACATATACGGTATTTCTAGAATACACAATTTCAACATACGTAGCATTTACAAGTGAACATGTATTACGGCGATTCCTTTCGCCAAACTAGTATTTTATCCATATATAGTATAATCATACATTAAATAAACATGTCAAACATTTCTCCAAAAAAAATACGTATACGGTATTTCTACGTATACCTAGAGTATGTGAAAATCCATATTCTACAACGTTAATCGAAACAGGAAACAGAAAGCACTTTGTACATGTTCAATTATATGCAGATCATGAATCTATCATTATCTGACATTCAAAGCATTGAAAACCCTAACCTATACACCTAAAGTCCGCACCTTTTGTCGTAGAATCGTAACAGAGTTGATAGGTTTGCTAAGCTTCCGTATTCAGCAGTTTGGCAACCTAGAGAACGAAATAGGTTAGCTATTTCACAACCTACAACAGTCTAAACCCCAAAACAGATTAGGGTTAGGGTTTCTTACCTAGAAACGACGCCGGAAACGCCGGAAAAGCGTCAAGAAGGGATGGTGCAGCCCGTGTGGTGGCAGGGAACGACGGCAGGGAGATTCTCTCACTTCTCCCTCACTTCCTCTCTCTTTTCCCTCTCTCAAAACCCAAATTCGTATGGCTGCCATGAGAGAGGGTTTAAGGTCCTTATATAGTCTCAAAACTCACCGAAATAGACTCCTGTTCAAGGGTTACTGCTAATATAGGTATTTCGTCACTTTTCCAGCTCAAAAGAGAGGTTCTGGTGGCCCTCCCTGAGTCAAACGTCAGACTTAAGCTCACCACACATGGATCTATGTGGGATTACGTTTTCAACTCGATCGGATTCCCAGATCGCACGTGGCGGACCACTTTCAGTTCAACGGTCAGTGGGCCACGATCCGAAATTCCAAGTACATGTAAATGTTCCTGAAATTTTTCCTGATCCGAGGGTGTAATTTGGTCTGATTCTGACGGTCTGGTTGCTTAATACTGATGCGCAAGCGAAAGGTGCCAGATCACTATTCCAGATATTTATTTTGTAAAGGGAATAGTGTTTTTCACACTCCCTCGCTCCGGATCCAAACGAATGGCCGTGGGACATCGGCTGGACCTGATTTTTGAGATGATTTTCAAGCCCAGCGAGGCGGTCCTAGTTCCTTAACTTCGTGTTAATCGGACTTCCGATGTGCGGTCTAGACCTAATATGAAGTTTCAAGTCATTCCCGAGAGTAGCCGGGAAAAGAGTTTGGTTCTAAACTTTAGGGTAACCTAGAGTCACTGATTTTGCAAGTTTTGGGTCTTGCAGATCGTATTTAAAGCGATCCCAACGGATTTCATGGCTAATCAAGTTTTGCACTTAGTTAACTTTGTTAAATTTCTAAAGGATTTAATCCTAATTGTTTTCTGGTTGAGATGGTACTTAGGCCTTTGTAGTTTTATATAAAGTGATCCAAGTTTTACTACTTAGCTAGTTTAAGTTAGTGTCTAGGGCGAAAGTGCTTTGAAAAATTGAAAGCATAAGGTAGTGAAGGGTGGGATTTGTGAAGAATATGGTTTAAAGAGCAATTTTAGACTGTGGGATTGAGTTTTGACAAGTTGATAAGGTCTTAGGATCAACCCATTGCCCTAGGACGTCTAATCCCAGGTTGGCAAAAATCCGGGATGTTACATCTCAACACCATATTAAACTTAGTTCGTCACACAATTTCTCACACAGGCATTTTAACAAACACTTAAACTACAACACTCTAACATACATGACGTATGTTGATTTCAACATAGAATAGGACAAATCCTTATAGTAAGGAGTTGTCGCATACACATCAATCATGTTCTTACATTCAATACATTTGGCATGCATAAATCATAAATCCATATTTATTTAGTCATTTCAACAAACACTTTAAACTACATACATCAACATACATGACGTATGTTGATCACATAGGTATAAGGCCAAATCCTTTCACTAGAGAGTTGCCCCAATTATAACACGCGTGCACCCACGACGGATAGTTATGGCAAGCAGGAATCCAAGTTCCATGTTCATTCAGTCCTTTCCACGAACACTTGGGCTATACGTTTTAGCAATTATAGTGTATATTGGTCGTGGTGTGATTTAGGGCAAATCCTTTTGTCAAAGGGGTATCGCCTATACAACAATCATATATCCATGACAATTAGTCATGGCGAGCATGAACGAGAATCCCATACTCATTCGGTCATTTTCACAAACACTTGGAATAACTCCTTTAACATACATAGTGTACATTAGCAAAAACATGTATTAGGGCGAACCCTTTCGCCAAATAAGTATTTTACTCATGTATAATATATTCATACAGCAAATAATCATGGCAAATACATTTCCAAAATCTATACGTATACGGTACTTTCTACAAATACCTAGAAGATGTAAAATTCCATATTCTTCATCTTTAATCGAAACGAAAAACAGACAGCACTTTGTACATGTACAATTGCATGTAGATCATGAATCTATCATTATCTAACATTGAAAGCGTTGAAAACCATAACCTATATACCTAAAGTCCGCACTTTTTTGTCGTAAAATCAGAAAGAACTCGATAGATTTGCTAGGCTTTCGTATACGGCAGTTTGGTGACCTACAGAACGAAATAGGTTAGCTATTTCATACCCTACAACTATCAAAACCCCAAAATAGGTTAGGGTTAGGGTTTCTTACCTAGAAACGGAGCCGGAATCGCCGGGAAGGCGATTAGAACGAGGTGTATAGCGGCAGGGAAGCATGGCAGGGAGATGCTCCCACTTCTCTTTCACTTTCTCTCTTTTCTCTCTCTTTTCCTAGGGTTTTTCTCAAATTCGTATGGCTGAAATGAGAGAGGGTTTAAGGTCCTTATACAGTCTAAAATCTCACCGAAATAGACTCCAGGCCAAGGTATACTTCAGTTATATCCAAAGTGGACCTTTTTCAGCTCAACGGAGGACTTCTAGCGGGCTCCCTTAAGCCAAAGGTCGGACTTAAGCTCACTAACACTGGATCTACGTTTAGTTAAGTTTTCATTTCAGTCGGGATTTCAGATCGCAAATGGCGAGCCAGTTTCAGTTCAACGGTCAGTGGATCTCGATCGGAGATTCCGAGTACATGAATATGTTCCGAGGGTGTATTTTGACCTGATTCTGACGGTCTGGTTGCTTAATACTGATCCGCAAGTGAGACGTGCCAGATTTATTTATTTTGAATTTAATTTAGAATTATTCTCACATTTCTCACACTCCCCGCTCCAAGTTCAAGCGAATAGCCTCGGAACACTATCTGGAGTTGATTTCCGAGATTGTTGTCAAGTCCAGCAAGGCGGTCCTAATTCCTTAACTTCGTGTTAATCGGACTTCTGACGTGCGGTCCAGATCTGATAGGGAGTTTCGAGATGCTCCCGAGAGCAATCGGGTAATGAGATTGATCCTAGATTTTAGGGTAACCTAGCGTCAATGATTCTACAAGTTTTGGGTCTTGCAGATCGTATTTAAAATGATTGGTGCTAATTTCACAGCTACTCTAGTTTAAGACTGGCTAATTCTCGCCTAATTTCTAAAGGATTTAGTCCTGGGTGATTTCGGTCTGAGGTGGTACTTAGTCCTTTGTAACAATGTTTAGTTTAAGTATTGTTCTTCATTACATAAACTTTAAGATAGTGTCTAATGTGAAAGTACTTAGAAAATTTAAAGAACAAGGTGGTGAAAGGTGAGATTTGTGAAGGAAATTGGTTCAAAAGCGGTTTTAGACTTTGGGATTGAGTTCTGACAAGTTAATAAGGTGTTAGGATCGACCCATTGCCTAAGGACGTCTAATTCCATATTGGAAAAAATCCGGGATGTTACAATCTACCCCCCTTAAAACCAAATTTCATCCTCGAAATTGGCTAAGGGTAATAAGAAAAGATTTAATTATCTCTTTGCCTATGTTTTATTGCGTAGTGTATATATTAGCCTGGTTCATTTTAGTCTACCCCCCTTAAAACTTATTTCTTTATCCATTTCTCATACCTGATGGTTTGCTACAATTTATTTCTTTACCTATTTGGGAGTCTTGACGACAATCCCCAATTATTTAGAGTAAGATAGCTGTTTTCGTTGTTTGACCAAAACGGAGAGACGGTTATAGTGGGCTTGATCCCGATACATCGATCATCTACCGGGTCAGGGTAGGAAGCTCATCGTATCCCTTCTGAATCCTGGTGGATCCTGGTCTTCTGCTCGGCTAAGCAGTGAGTCCATTGGTAGTCGCCCAGGATTGAAAATTGGGTCAAGCCGCGAATGTTTCGCAGTTGTATATTTCAGTAACTCCGTAATCCGATCACTCTAGAAATGTAGGGAATGTCCATCATTGAAAGGCTCAAATTGTCTATGTCTAAGGTTACCCTTTAGGTTTTAGTCTAAGAGAATCCTTGTTATTATCTATGTCCAAGGAAATGGTGAATTAAATCTTACTAGATCATCCTAAAACAGTTTCTCATAGTAGAACTTACTAGGGCTTCTATAATGTTCGTATTCAACGAGCACAGTTTCGATCCTGGGCTAGTGGGGTAGGGTCCACCACGATTTTGCTACACCACCCAGATCAAAGAGGTTATTGATTTGACCTAGCTACGTCTATCGGTCTCTGACATTCTCTAATGTAACCGGTAGTCTAGTCTTAATTTAGGAGTAGTGGAAATCCATAGGTGTAGTCCAAAGTCTATGCTCATACGTTAGATGATTTCACATCATTTCTAATACAAGGAAGGGTTTTCTCACTTAGGGTCAAAGTTGTCTAATTGGAACTGAGTTGCCTGCACTTGAATTTACTACGCTCGAGCACTACACACAGGCTCGTACCATCTAGGGAGGTTATAGGGTTCGCGTTATGAGTTTATGGGATTCCCTATATTGTCAAATTCTTTGAAATCTAAAAGTAACAACTTTAAGTCCAAAACTCTAAGGGCCTATTTATCAAACAACCATTTACTCTAAAAGCTTAAGCTATCAGAGTGTGGTGGGTTAATGTATATCAAGGGACTTTATCACTTCAACACTGTTTGGCTAGTGGTCTTAAGTTGTATTACGTAGGATAGCATCGCTAATCCCACCTAAGGATTGTGAATGACATGTTTGGTAGGAGGGTGGGTGGGGATTAATTTTATAGGCTTTGAAAAATGAGCCTGGTGTTGGAAAGCATGAGATGGGATTTCCATATCCCACGATGGGGAATTTCTAAGTGTAATTTGAAAGAAAATTCTGGGATTTACGTTTAATTGCATACACTCTAAACATGGTATTGGAAAACATGGGATACACCCAAGCCCCATGAAATCGAGAAAATGGCCGTAATGACTTGAAAAAGGCCATGGGAAGTGAAAGAAAGGGATAAGAGGAATGGGATTTGATGGGTTGTTGAGTTGTGAGGAAACGAGCCATAAAGAGGGGTTTGCGAACTCAAGGCAAGTGAAAAGAAGAAAATGGGAGATGTATGCAACTGTGGAGGGCAGTTGGGAGCATAAAATGATGAAGGAAATCAATTTCCTAGGAAAGAGAAGATGGGATTTGAGGTTTGCACGATTTTGAGACCAAAAAGAGAGTATAAAGGCTCAAATGAAAGGGAAATGAGAGAGACCGCAACTGTAGGAGGGAGTTTTCGAATGGATAACGACGGTAGTGCACTAAAACGGAAAAAGGAGGGATCGGAGGGGCGTTTTCTATGAAAAATCAGAAACTTTGCGGGGAAAAGAGAGCTTGGAGGGATGAGTTGTGAAGGAGATAGGGGTTTGGGGGGTTTCAATGGACGAGACACATATCAGGGGGGTCCCACAACCCCCAAACTGGATCGGCCCGAGCCGCGGGCCCGGCCCAGTCCAAAATCCGGAGAGGCCTCACCGACCAATGGTCCAGATCTCGAGGGCTCGCCCCATGGGCGAGATCCTCCTGCCCCCTAGGCCCCAAAAAACCCTGGGTACCCCTAGATTAATGTGGGTAGGCCCCCGACCCCGATTCGCTCAATTTCGGGTAGTTTTAGGCAATTTCGGACGTATCTTGCAATCTGGAATGAGTTATCTGACGTAAAATATATGATTTTGGGGTAGAACGAGCTAATGAAGTCAACCAACCTGCTGCATCAGGTTGCGCAGCACGGAATTGCGAAAAAAACCTTGGATCGATGGTCGTTTCCCTGTTTCAATTTCGTCTTTATTATAAATAATAGTTTTAGTTTGATTACTCTTCATCCGTTGGGCTTTAGGAGTTGCGCCCAATGTGAAAAGAGCTTAGAATAATTAGGAGAACGGTTTGGTGAAGCCAAATAGGACACTTACTATTTTTGGCCGAAAACCTTGTGCACTAGTAGACATCACGACCTTATAGTAAGTCGCGAATACTAGGAGTTTTTGTGTTTCTGATTTCTTTTCCATTACTTAGTATCCCTATTTAAAGGGTTGTGAACTCAATTTTTTTTTTTAATTTAGTCATTCATTAATCAATTTCGAATTTAGTAGAATTTATTTCTATTTTCTGCTTTCTTTTCTCGTGGATTCGAGAAGTCTCTATGAGGAGTCCAGAGAAACACCGAGGATTCGGAGTAGTTATTCTCATCACGTTTATCCCGTGTTCTACCGATTTTCAACGGTTGGGATGAGGTGGATTGTGATCTAGACTCATCAATAGAAGGCCTAGGAATGTTTTAAGGTCGACCCGTGCTACCATGGTTGAATACAGACTCAATTTCGGCGTTCGTTTTCAGTGAACTAGCTGTTGGACGGAACAGGGATGCCTAAAACTGTTTCTACATTGTTCTCGCACCCTCCTAAGTCAGAGTGCATTAGATTGCGTCGTGTGACCATAACCATGGTCCGATTTAATCCAAATCATGCTCTGATACCATCTTGTAACGCCCTGAAAATCGGGGGTCGAGCATAAACTCAACTCCCGAGTTCCAACGCATCACTTGTGCAACAAAATAAATGATGATTGAATGTTGCTGGTATTAGTGTAGTGAACATGAGTGAGATTAAGCCAAAACAGCATATCATTCTCCAGAGACAAGTGACTTAGCAAGCAGAAGACTGTAATAGATAAATAAAATATAAAAACCGTGGTGAGTCTCTAGAGTGTGATAATGTTACCAGGTTAATTCATTATGAGTACAATTTCAAATTATACCAAGTTGTGGAAGTGTAATGTCTTCTATCCCAAACACATAGCCCCGTCAATGCAATACCAGGTCTTCATAGACTTGTCAGAGAGCTACATGTAGGAGAACTCCTCCTCACATTATAGTAGTAGTCTGGCTCTGCTTCATAAGCATCGCCATCACCTGAAACTCAACAAATCTGGTTGGTGTGTACAGCACCGTCCCGTAACGTGGGAGTGAGTGATCAACTCAGTGGAACAGTAAAGCATAGGTTAACATGTTATCAATTCAATCAAGCAGTAATGATAAAGCAGTACAGTCAAATACTTCTAACTACTCTTATTAATGTAAGTATGAATGACATGATGAATGCCCTTGCCAAACCACCCTCATGTCACACCGTCTTACGTTCGCGACATGCGTTCATCCCTCAGTGCTCCACATTTACCAGGCACATGCAGTGCGATGATGAGCATGATTACCGAGTAGTTATTAGTCCTTTCAAACAGCAGGATTGGGAAACTAAGGTACCTCCCTTGTATCATTCCCAAACATGATTCAATCTAGGGTCATCAGTCCTAGTTAATCTCATACGATGGCGTGTTTCTAGGTCACTGCAAAGGCTGTTAGGGTCATTACACGCATTTATTACACTACTCCCCCATCACCTTTTTAACGGTTCATCACTAAATTGATACAGGTCTAGTTCATACTCTATACACTGCGGTAAAACTCGTCGCCTCACCGCAAATTCAGAGTATGCTCGAGGTCATTACAAAGGGCTATCAGGGTTGTTGCTCGCAATCGTTGCACCACTCCCCCATCACCTTATCAATGTAGGCCGACAACATGAATATAATGTCCCATACCACCATAATCGGTTCAGGAGTCTGGTTGCTCACTGGTCACTATGGGGAGGCACGTGGCCCCAGCGGAGGCCGACAGCTCGACCACGTTGTCCCATACCACCATGCCCAGTTCATGAGTCTTAGCGGATCGAGGTACCATGGTTAACGGGATTTCACTAGTAAGTTTGGTACCCTAGGTTTAAGCAGAGGCATCCAAACATGGTGAACATACATAAGACAGATCGGGGTACTTGAAGAGCTCGGCTAGCTCCAGCGCACAACAAGTTGAACGATATGAAGCGCATAAGCACTTCGTGTAGCCAACCACTATCGACAACCGAAGTACGACTCGGGTTCGTCGAACACATCTCATGTGGCGAATGAATCACAACCACGAATTCAATCCCGTTACCGATTGCCTGGACTATAATCATAGCCCCAAACACAATCAATCCTTATTCTGAAGCATATAGAGTAAAGCAAATATACAAAGTAATTTAAGCATGTTATAAAGCACAATATAAATAGGAAATACAAACACATATATTTCACAAGTAAGCGGTTAAACTAAACAAACAACATGGAGGAATTCATATCCATCTCTAAGGTAGTTGAGAATCCTATCTCAACACCATATTAAACTTAGTTCGCCACACAATTTCTCACACAGGCATTTTAGCAAACACTTAAACTACAACACTCCAACATACATGACGTATGTTGATTTCAACATAGAATAGGACAAATCCTTACAATAAGGAGTTGTCGCATACACATCAATCATGTTCTTACATTCAATACATTTGGCAGGCATAAATCATAAATCCATATTTATTTAGTCATTTCAATAAACACTTTAAACTACATACATCAACATACATGACGTATGTTGATCATATAGGTATAAGGCCAAATCCTTTCACTAGGGAGTTGCCCTAATTATAACACGCGTGCACCCACGACGGATAGTCATGACAAGCAGGAATCCAAGTTCCATGTTCATTCAGTCATTTCCACAAACACTTGGACTACACGTTTTAGCAATTATAGTGTATATTGTCTGTGGCATGATTTAGGGAAAATCCTTTTGTCAAAGGGGTATCGCCTATACAACAATCATATATCCATGACAATTAGTCATGGCAAGCATGAATGAGAATTCCATACTCATTCGGTCATTTCACAAACACTTGGAATTCACTCCTTTAACATACATAGTGTATATTAGCAAAAACATGTATTAGGGCGAACCCTTTCGCCAAATAAGTATTTTACCCATATATAATATATTCATACAGCAAATAATCATGGCAAATACATTTCCAAAATTTATACGTATACGGTACTTTCTACAAATACCTAGAAGATGTAAAATTTCATCTTCTTCATCTTTAATCGAAACGAAAAACAGACAGTACTTTGTACATGTGCAATTGCATGCAGATCATGAATCTATCATTATCTGACATTGAAAGCATTGAAAACCATAACCTATACACCTAAAGTCCGCACTTTTTGTCGTAGAATCGGAAAGAACTCGATAGATTTGCTAGGCTTTCGTATACAGCAGTTTGACGACCTATAGAACGAAATAGGTTAGCTATTTCATACCCTACAACTATCAAAACCCCAAAAGAGGTTAGGGTTAGGGTTTCTTACCTAGAAACGGAGCCGGAATCGCCAGGAAGGTGATTAGAACGAGGTGGATAGCAGCAGGGAAGCATGGCAGGGAAATGCTCCCACTTCTCTCTCACTTTCTCTCTCTTTTCCTAGGATTTTTCTCAAATTCGTATGGCTGAAATGAGAGAGGGTTAAAGGTCCTTATATAGCCTAAAATCTCATCGAAATAGACTCCAGGCCAAGGTATACTTCGGTTATATCCAAAGTGGACCTGTTTCAGCTCAACGGAGGACTTCTGGCGGGCCCCCTTGAGCCAAAGGTCGGACTTAAGCTCACTAACACTGTATATACGTTTAGTTAAGTTTTCGTTTCTGTCGGGATTCCAGATCGCATATGGCGGACCAGTTTCAGTTCAACGGTCAGTGGATCTTGATCGGAGATTCCGAGTACATGAATATGTTTGGGGAAATATCCCTGATCCAAGGGTGTAATTGGACCTGATTCTGACGGTCTGGTTGCTTAATACGGATCCGCAAGCGAGACATGCCAGATTTATTTATTTTGAATTTAATTTAGAATTATTCTCACATTTCTCACACTCCCTGCTCCGAGTTCAAGTGAATAGCCTCGGAACACTATCTGGAGTTGATTTCCGAGATGGTTGTCAAGTCCAGCAAGGCGGTCCTAATTCCTTAAATTCGTGTTAATCGGACTTCCGACGTGCGGTCCAGATCTGATACGGAGTTTCGAGATGCTCTCGAGAGCAACCGGGTAATGAGATTGATCCTAGATTTTAGGGTAACCTAGCGTCAATGATTCTACAAGTTTTGGGTCTTGCAGATCGTATTTAAAATGATTAGTGCTAATTTCACAGCTACTCTAGTTTAACACTGGCTAATTCTCGCCTAATTTCTAAAGGATTAGTCCTGGGTGATTTCGGTCTGAGGTGGTACTTAGTCCTTTGTAACAATGTTTAGTTTAAGTATTGTTCTTCATTACCTAAACTTTAAGATAGTGTCTAATGTGAAAGTACTTAGAAAATTTTAAAAACAAGGTGGTGAAAGGTGAGATTTGTGAAGGAAATGGGTTCAAAAGCGATTTTAGACTTTGGGATTGAGGTCTGACAAGTTAATAAGGTGTTAGGATCGACCCATTGCCTAAGGACGTCTAATTCCAGATTGGCAAAAATCCAGGATGTTACAGTATCATGGGTATGGTTGGGTGACGGAATCCTTCCTAATTTTTACATTTCTCTTATGATTGGTTGTGGGTTGGTAAATTGTTGTTGTTTGCCATATCTCCTTGGCAAGGTTAGGTGACAGGATCACTTCCAAATCTTCACCACTCTTATCTATTGATGATTAGATCCATGAGAAGTTCAGAGATCTGACAAATCTCTTCCTACAAATTGGATAGGATAGGACTCGGATTCCAGTTGTGCCCTTGAATCAATGCAAGGTAGCTTCCCAATTGGTACAAGTGGATCCTTGGCACCCTAGTTCCCACCTTTATTTTATTAGTTTTTAATTAATCTATTCTCAATTATTCCCTTCCTTTTACCTGATTTAGATTTCATCTTATCCTAGTTCTAGTTTGAGTTACTTTTAGATTATGTACAAGGTTCAGTCCCTGTGGATTCAACCTCGGTCTTACCGAGATTATTACTACATCATGACCCTATACTTGGGGTGTGAACAAGTTTTTACTGCCGTTGCCAGGGATTGACGGCTACGATTCTCTAAAATTAATTGGTTTTAGAATTAGTTTAAGATTAGGATTTTACTAACTTTAGTTTTAGATTTTTCTTTCTATTTGATTTTTAGAACTAACTTTCTTATTTTGTAGGGTTGTTGATAGATATTCTAAATTGGTAACTTCATCCTAATTTCTTTACTTTCTCTATTCTTCAGATTAGGTCTTATCTCTTAGATACTAACTTGGTTTGTTTTATTTTGTAGGATCTTAACATAGGAACTTCTAATTTGGTAACATCCTTCTAACTTCTCTGCTTACCTTTCATATTGCTGTAGGATTTTTCTTTTATTCTAGGATTAGACTCAGAGTTAGGGTTCTACCATGGAAGCGTGAGTACGTGTATATGCTGAGATGGATAAGAGATATTGGGGAATGCTTGAAGGTTGTGGAATTCAACTTGTACCTCAAGATTTTTCTCCATTGAGAACCGACATTGAGAACCGACTAGAACGTTATGCTCCATCGGTTAATAAGTACGTACGCGATCATAATTTTGGGAATGAGGATTATTATCAACCATCATATTCTCCCACGTATGATCAGTATGACTATAACTAGTGGAAACATCAAAACTGGGAAGATGAACCAACAACATGTTATAATGATTATTCTCTAGGATACCCTACCTTTGAGATCCAACCAGAAACGATCCAAGAGAATTCATTTCAGCGTAACATGGAGTGTCATGTGGAAATTAGAAAAGCAATGTAAGCACTCAATTCGTGCCTCGATAGGATAGAGGAAGCTCGCTCATCCCAACTACAAACCCAATCCAAAAATACAATGGGAGGAAAGTGATCCTCACTGGCTTTTGAAGAAATCTGGAATTTGGATTGAGGACTTAGATTCCATTAATGAGCATACGGTTCAATTTCCTGATGAGTCGATCTCGATGACTGTTCAAAAGAATGGTGAAGATATATGGGTGTCTTTCAAATATAATGATGATAACACACTTCACTCACATGATACACTAGATTTCAATTATGAGGAAGAGGTTGGTTTATGTGAACCTCAACCCAATTTGGGAATAGAATGTGAGGAAAGTGATCCCATCCCAAATGTGCACTGTATTGAACTAGAATATGATAAGTATTGGGATGACGATCATGAATGTGCAGCCCCAGTTCCTTTGGAATTAATCTCAAGTTTGGTCCAGGTCAATGATCAAGAAGTACACGAAGGGAGCGGTCATAATGAGCTACTCCACTCACCTGACATGTCTGATTTAAAAGTGGATGAGCTCCTTACAACCAACCCTTCTATCTCTTGTGAGACATGTTTGGATCACTCCCCTGAATTGAATGATGATATAATTTGGTAGATGGACGAGTTGCTTGATACGACTCTGAAATTTGAAACCACCCAATTGAGGCTACCATCTAAACTGTCGAGTTTTGACGATTCAATGCCTCTTCCGAGTAGTATCAATGAACAGAGTCCACACATCAATGCTTCGCCTACTGACCCTCAATCTGTCTGTGCAGGGCTAGAGCAAGAGAACATCCCTCCATCTACTTTTAAAGATGATAGAGTCCTCGAGCATCTCCTTACAGATTTCAATGTGGAATTTTTCAACTCTTTGGATGATTTCTTAACACACTTGCAGATTCAAACGATCCTATGATAAAAGACATAGTGAATTCCTTGCAAGACAATACCTCGATAGTTGTCATGGATCGAGGGAACCCGTACTCTAAAATCCTTCCCTCCATAGGTCTTGAATGCTTACTATTAAAGGAGGAGCTGAAAATTGAACCAAAGTTTGTAACTTCAGAATGTGTTGAGACTACATCACTTTCTGAGAATTTTTCTGAATTTCATCTATGTGTAGTCTCTGATTCACCATGGGATACTAACTTTGAAACTTTTTTTGACCCAGGTGAATCATATATACTTTGGATACCCCAGGCAAATCAACGGTAAATTTTTGATGAGGTACGTAAGTTTTTCTGGAAAGTCATGCTCTAGGGCATCCAAGCCTATTGCAAAAAGGGCTTTTGGATGATCCTGTTGAGAAACCTCCTGAGAAATTTATCACAATACTGGCCAAAAGAGGAACATTGCGGCATGATTCAGTAGTTTTTCCCTACTTTCATACGACTAGGGTAGTTTGCTTTATGTTGTTCTAGGATAGACGGTTTTATGCCATTAGGTTAGTTTGCTTCCTACATTGTTTTAGGATAGTTTGAGTTAGTTGTTTTCACTCTCGTGCTAACCCGCTCTCATGCTGAGATCTCTATGGAAAAGTCTCTCTCGATTCGTTATCCGGGTACTATCTTCCCATCACTTCTCATTTACTTTCGATGTCCCATGTGCATTGCATGCTCATATCTTTTACATTGAGGAAACTGTAGATTTTAGGTTGGGGGTGGGAGATTAGGTTACCTAATTAATGTTTTCTTGGTCTTGAGCAAAAATTGTGAAATTTTTTAAATCTTTCTGGAATTTCTTGTGAATTCGAAGTGATTTTGACGGCCATCTTTGATTTTATAATTACAAAATACGTGATGTTGGTAATTTATGACTCTTGGATTCAGTTATCTGTTAGATTTCACAGTAAGTTTGAATTGTTAATCCATGATTAGAAGTTTTAAACATTGATTGAGTCATGATTTCACAGGACACATCTCGCTTACACATTAAGGTTTCAGTTCAATATTGAATGGTAACTTGGTGATCATTAAGCATGGAAGGAACCAACCTGGGAAATTTGTCCATCATGTTGAATAAGAAGAATATAGAAAAAGAAAAAGAAGATTTTGAAAAAAAAATAAAGAAAGAAAGAATGAAAGAAAAAAAAAAAAAAGAATACCTAGCTAAAAAACAGTTGTCATCAGAAAAGGGTTGGGTGTACGATCTTCACCATAGGTTTGCTCCCAACAGGTGCAGATTCGATTCCCTTCCCCCTCGATGGAAAAATCAAAAGCTGGAAGAATGAAAATAAAAACTGTAAGGCAAGTTCTGGTTTAGGTTTTGGTTGTCCTGAATGCTCTTTGGATCATCAATGTTATCATGGAAATTGACAATTGGATATCTTAATGTTGTTGAGCCGGGTTACACTATACACTCATGGATCTTAATGTTTAGAAGTTTTCTAATTGGTGGATTAATACCTTGAACATGACTATGAAGTTTACTGTGCATTTTGAGTCCAGGAGAAAGTAATACCCAACATTCATGAATCTTAGAATTCTTGTATCTGGATTGTTTTTCAAAAAAACACTCGAGTTTATAGAAATTGTCCTATAATTCTCAACTTATTTTTTGCTTACTTTGCTCGGGACTAAAAATGCTAGTTGGGGATTGTGTTGAGGGTCAAATATTGCATATTAGACCCCAGTTATTACATGAATTTATGTGCATGACAATGTTTAAACGGTCTATTTTAATAATGTTTGTGTTGCAAGGTATTTAGGAGCCTAGACTGAAAAAGGGTACTAAAAGTGTGGATTTGATGCTCTAAGGTCACCAAGGCAAGGGACGGACTCCAGGGGATTGAGATTGAAGAATTTACATGCCCGGGATTCAAGAAAATCTAGTATTTCACACTAAAGAGGCCCGAAATTCGTCCAGAAAGCAAGATCACAGGGTTCCCACTATCCGTTCGGCTTGAAACTTTATATATGGCCTGAAGACTATAAATTGATCATACATGTCGAATTTTAGCTCTTGGATCCCTGTGGAAGTTGCCCAACGGACAAATCAGCCCATAACCGTCGATTTTGGGCTCGCCTGATATCTGGATATGCTTCGATTTTGGTCTCAACATGTTAAATGAGTTGACAATACGGGATGACGGATGGACGGAGTGAATTTCTCACGAACATCTCTGTAAGACCTCACGTACATCACGTGTGCACGGTGCACAAGCGCACCATCCGTGCACTGAATTCTCAAAGTCAGTTAGCGCACGCTAACCGACTCTCTTCTCCAATTCAAAAACGGACAATCAGAGCCCATGTGGACAATCAGAGCCGGTTTTTTATTGTGGGCCCCACCCATTGTCCATGTGGACAATCAGAGCCGTCCAATGTGACCAGAGGGTGGGTTTGACCCTCGCCTAGGTGTCCTTTTGGCCACATACACACATATACACATGGATCGTCGAAAAACAAAGGATGGACGGCGAATTGATTTTATACAGTGGACCGCACCAAAACCCGATAAAAACCACCCCTACCCGACTGAAATCTCACCTGGAATCCAATGAAGGAGTCGAATTTCATCAAAAATGTCTCTGTGGGGCCCACCGATCATCGCAGCGTCAGTTTTTCGCATGTTGTGCGTCCGAAAAATCTGAATTTTCAGGCTATTCCGCGATCATGTTCGTGATCGGATTCACCATCTGAACTGTCTAAAGGCGAGATAGGGTAGCCATAACCCCATCCAAGAAGTCTTTTTTGAGGGATATGGACGAAGAGTCTTTAAAAATTCGGTTCAAACGCAGCTGTTTGTGTGTTTCTCACTGTGAAAAATAGAGGTCGGTTCTACGTGAACCGACCGGCCTACCAGCTTTATAAAAGGAGAAGAGAGCAGAGAGAGAGGGCATCCAATCTTTTTATCAGATCTGTGCAGCCGTGGAGGCTTGGACGTGAGCCAAGAAAGAGGAGAGAGGGAGAGGGTATCAGCTGGCCAGCAATTCTTCTTCCTTTTCTTCTTTAGTTTTTTTCTTTCCATTGATATTTGTTAAGAGATTTCAGTTAATAAGATCCATGGTTAGCTAAACCTCTTAGCTAGGGCTAAGAGGTGAAGCTTGTAGCGTGATTAGGATGCTTTCTTTGTTTTGATTCATATTTTATTGAACTCTCTTAGATTCTAGTTTGATTATGAAGGAATATTTTTAGTTTTTAATGGTTTGTTGTGACTCAAATTACAATAGATCTGCGATAGCTCGATATATCTTCTTTTCCTATATTGAGATTGTGAAATTAGGCAATCCCATTGTTCACCATCATCTCATGGGCATGGTTGGGTGACGGAATCCTTCCTAATTTTCACATTTCTCTTATGATTGGTTGTGGGTTTAGTAAATTGTTGTTGTTTACCATAGTCTCCTGGGCATGGTTAGGTGATGGGATCACTTTCAAATCTTCACCACTCTTATCTATTGATGATTAGATCCATGAGAAGTTCAGAGATCTGACAAATCTCTTCCTACAAATTGGTTAGGATATGACTTTGATTCTAGTTGTGTCCTTGAATCAATGCAAGGTAGCTTCCCATTGCTACAAGTGGATCCTTGGCACCCTAGTTTCCACCTTTATTTTTATTAGTGTTTAATTAATTTATTCACAATTATTCCCTTCCTTTTACCTGATTTAGATTTCATCTAATCTTAGTTCTAGTTTGAGTTACTTTCAGATTACGTACAAGGTTCAGTCCCTGTGGATTCGACCTCGGTCTTACCGAGATTAGTACTACATCAACCCTATACTTGGGGTGTGAACAGATGTGTATTAGGCCCATGTGATGCGGCCCATTGTGATGTGTATTAGGCACATGTGATGTTGCCCATTGTAATGTATTTGAGGCCCAAGTATGAGGCCTAATGTGATCTATATGAGGCCCATGAGTGAGGCCCAATGCGATGTATATAAAGCCCTTGTGTGAGGCCCAATGTGATGTAAATGTGGCCTTGTGTGAGGCCTAATGTGATGCAATGAGGCCTATGTGATGAGGCCCAATTGTGATACGTGACCCCATCGTAGTGTATGTTTCCTTTGGCCATGATATTTCTGGGCCATGGGCTACCCATACATATAGCCCATCTTGATGTATGTGGGCCATGGGCCGTTATGAAATGTTAAGTGTGATACCCATTCTTATTTCTAAGTAGTATTCGGGCCATGGACCCATTGTATATTCGATTTCTTAATAGGCCGTTCTATAGGGAGTAATCGGTGGTTAAATGTCCACATTATAAGCCTCCCTAGTGCCCTCTGTCAGGTCCATTCTCATCTATTGGGCCTTCATAGTGCTACCTACTTAGCCTTTGTGGGCTACACAATTCATTGGGTCCCTATCAATCATAGTATTTTCCATCATTCTTTTGGGCTAACCCAAACCGCTGGGCCCCCATTGATGCGTTTGCTTTTTACCTCACACTGTTGGACTACCTAGACCTTAGAGCTTAGCTTGTATTCATATCGGGCCTCCCATTGAAAGGTGGCCCACCTAGGTACATGTGTTTGCCCAAGTTTAGAGACCAAACCTGAGGCCTACTTAGACGTTGAATGGGCTACCCAGATCATTTGCAAGTACATATAGTCCTAGATGTATGGACCCCACTAAAGCCCACCTTATATTCTTATCGGGCCCCCATAGGGAAGCCTAGTTAATACATGAATAGAGAGGGTGAGGAAACCCACTTGTTGTACTTAGATTCATCCTCTTGTACACCCCTTGAGTCACCTCGTGAGATGTGTTCTACTCTCATAACTGATTGTTAGGACTTCGATATTATGTTTGTATCATCCACATCGTCCAGTTACCCTCTTGGGATGAGTGTGAGGCCCATCCTTGACGTTAGTATGTCATCTAAGCCATCCATTGTTTGTAGGATGAGTATATCATCACCTCTTACTTGTAACACCCCGAATTTTTGCCAACCTGGAGTTGGACATCCTTGGGCAATGAGTCGATCATAACACCTTAATTGACTTCTCAGAACTCAATCCTAAGCCTCAAACCACCTTTTGTAATGCCTTGAAAAAATCCGTACAAAGACTCGGGTACCACCTCAGGCAGAAATCACTCAGGACCGAATCCTTTAGGAATTAGACAAAATTAACTAAGTGTTAAACTAGATTAGCTACAAAATCCACTTGATCCACTTTAAATACGATCTGCAAGACCCAAAACTTGTAGAATCATTGACGGTAGATTACCCTAAAATCTAAGATCAATCTCATTACCCAGTTGCTCTCGGGAGCAATTTAAAACTCCGTATCGGATCTGGACCGCACGTCGAAAGTCCGATTTCCACGAAACTAAACGAATATGACCGCCTTGCTAGCTTGACAACCATGTCGGAAATCAAGTCCAGATAGTTTCCTGGGGCTATTCGCTTGAGCCCGGAGTGAAGTGTGAGACAAAAAGTGGTTTTCTTTATAAATTAAATATAATTTAAGTAATTTGAGACTTGTCGCTTGTGGGCTAGATATAAACAATCAAACCATCAAAATCTGACCCAAATACACCCTCGGATCAGGAGAAATTTCCCATACCTGGCAGTGTACTTGTAACCCTGATCGAGTTTCGGTGACAGTTGAACTGAAACTGGTCCGCCACATGCGATCTGGAAACCCGATTAGAATGAAAACTTAACTCAACCCAGATCCATGGTCAGGGAGCTTAAGTCTGACCTTTGGCTCATGGGGGGATCCAGAAGTGCTCCATTGAGTTGAAACAAGCGCCCTTTGGCTATAACCTAAGTATACCTTGGCCCTAAGGCCATTTCTATCAATTTTTACCTATATAAGGGCCTTAAGCCCTCACTTTCTCATCCCATACGAATTTGGGAAATCCTAGGAGAGAGAAGAGAGGAAGAGAGAGAGAGAGAGAGAGAGAGTTGGATTTATCCCTGGGATTTAATCCCATCACTCCACCTGCCTTACCACCACTTCCGTACCGCTCTACTGGCGCTACCGAGCCCGTTCTTAGGTAAGAAAACCTAACCCTAATCCATTCTAGGGTTTCACATAGTGAAATGATAAATAGCTAACCTAGTTTATGCTATAGGTTGTCATTCTGCCGGTGACAAAGACTACGTGTTTAAAACGACTCCGTTACGCGTTTTTCGGCATAAAGTGTGGACTATAGACGTATAGGTTATGGTTTTCAAGGCTATCAATGTCGGTTAATGATATATTACTGACGTGGACGCTATTTCACATGCATAAAGTGATCCATTTCGTTTTTCAGTTATACGTTAACTAGGTTTAATATACTGTATTCCTCGTATTTGTAGAAATACCGTATATGTATGAAATTCGGATTGTGCTTGCCATGATTAATTGTTGTCTATGTATGCTAGATGCATGTGTATCAACTTCTGGGTGAACGGATTAGCCTAATACGTTATATCAACATACGTCGTGTATGTTATTATGTGTAGATTAAGTATTTGTGAAAATGACTGAATGAGTATAGAATTTGCATTCATGCTCGCCATGACTAACTGTCTTGAATACATGCTTGTTACATGTACGACAACTCCTTAGTGAAAGGGCTTGCCCTAAATCACGTCATGGCAAATATACGTTATATGTGATACAATGTGTAGCCCAAGTGTATGTGGAAATGAATGAATGAATATGGAACTTCGATTCATGCTTGCCATGACTATCCATTGTGGGGTGCATGCGTGTTATAAAAGGGCAACTCCCAGTGGAAGGATTTGGCCTAATACCTATGTGATCAACATACGTCATGTATGTTGACGTAAGTAGTCTAAAGTGTTTGCTGAAATGTCTGAATAGTAAGTAGTTAGTAAATTGTAATGTATAAGAGTGTTTAAGATATGATTCTCAACTCCTTAAACTATGTGTATGCTTTCCTCCATGTACCATATATTATAGTGTTTGTTTATCTATGTAATGCATATGTATAAAATCTATGTTTAAGTTGTATTCCAAAAAAGGCAAAAACAAAGCCGTGAAGGGTGATGGGGGAGTGGTGTAACGATTCCGTGCAATAGACCTAAAGCGGACAATATCAGACCTTTGATTGTATGATTTGAAATCTTGATCCATTACTACTTTAACTATCTTATAGGATATTTTGTTGTAATTGAATGTGATTGGGACTATTGTATAGACCAGGCAATCAGTAACAGATCCTAGATTGGTGGATGATGTTGTTTTTTTGCCACACAGGATGTGTTCGATGAATTCGAGTCATACTTCGGTTATCGACAGTGGTTAGGCTACACGAAGTGCTTACGCACTTCATGTCGATTCACTGTGCGCTCGTGCTAGTCGAGCTCGTCAGGTAACTCGATTGACCCGATGTATGTTCACCATGTTTAGACGCTACTGCTTGAACCTAAGGTACCAAACTCACTAGTGAAAACCCCGTTAACCTTGGTACCAATACGAACTCGATCCGCTAGACTCATGAGCCGGACATGGTGGTATGGGACACCGTGGTCGAGCTGTCGGCATATGCTTGTGCCGATAGCCCTCCCCGTAGTGACCGTGAGCAACCCCGACTCGTGAGCCGAATACGGTGGTATGGGACAACTGTATTTGAGCTGTTGGCCTACACTGATTTGGTGACGAGCCTTTGTAGTGACCTCGAGCATACTCTGAACCTGCGTAGAGGCGACGAACCTTTCCGTAGTAATCAGAGTATACCTAGGCCTGTACTGATTTGACGACGAGCCCTTTGCAATCGACCTAGAACCGCAACATCATATGAGATTTACTAGGACTGACGACCCTAGAATGGATCATTGTTTGGGTATTGATATAAGGGAGGTATCTTAGTTTTCCAATCCTGCTGTATGAAAGGGACTAATAAAACTTAGTAATCATGCTCATAACATCGCACTGCATGTGCTCCGGGTTGAAGAGCACAGAGGGAAGAAAGCATGCCGCGACCGTAAGATGGTGTCACACGAGGGAGTGTAGGCAAGGGCATACATCATGAATACATTCATCATTGTATTAATAAGAGTATTAAGAATGGTTGATTGTACACTTTATCATTACTGCTTGACTGAGTTGATAACATGTTAACCTCTGCTTTATAGTTCCACTGAGTTGATCACTCACTCCCATGTTACGGGAACGATGTTGTACACACCAACTAGACTTTGTCTTAGCTGTAGGTGATGGCAATGCTTATGATGCAAAGAGCTAGACGGAGCTCTCCTATATGCAACTCTCTGGTGGGTCTATGTAGACCTGGAGTTGCGCTGACGGGGTTACAGGGTCTTGGATAGCGAACTTACACTTTCTCTTTTTGTACATTGTGGAACTACACTTGTAAGTCTTTAACCTGGTAATATGTTCACACTCTGGAGACTTACACCAGTTTACATATATTGTATATCTATCACAGTCTTCCGCTTGCGTAATTTAACTGTCTCTGGAGTATGATATGTTTTTTTGGCTTATCCCATTGATCTTTAATGCCCTAACACTGACAACATTAAATCATCCTTATTTATGTTGCATAAGTGATGCGTTGGAACTCGGAGTTGAGTTTATACTCGACCCCCAATTTTCAGGGCGTTACAATTACTGTAGATGGAAGAATGAGGTACCAGATTTAGTATATTCACCATATAGAGCCTCTCTCGATGTATGGGGAAGATCCGTCGTCCTTCCAGTAGACCCATCTTGGAATATATGATATATCAGTACTTTGGTAAGATAATGTTAATAAAACGTGGGACATGCCACATGGACTCCTATAGTTGTAGAAGGAACATGTTGTTTAGTTTATACTCTTGGCATGTGACGGTTGGTGAAGGTCGATTATGGTTTATTGTTGTCTGCCTTATCAGATAATCATGCCTATGTACTTTATTACATCATGATACATGCCCATAGATCCATCATGTGGATGCTTCTTATAAGGAGTGATTGAGCATAGCATGAGCCATTGGGCTGATTGATTATGGGACTCCCTGAAGAGATAGAGTTGCCCTCCCATTAGCATGCGGTACACGTAGGTTTGATGCATGATTGGATTTATGACTCATGCATCTCCGTATTTTGTGATATGACCACCGTACACCCTAGCAACATCAAGGTCGTAGCCTTCATAGGCATATCGTGGGTAGCCAGATGGGACACCGAAAATCTTTTCTACATGGGGTGTGTAACGCCCTGAAATTCGAGGTCGAGTAGCAACTCAACTCTTGAGATCCAAACATCACTTATACAACATAGAGAATGATGATTGAATGTTGGCTGTGTTATGCAATAAACATGAGTGAGATTATACCAAAACAGTAATTCATACTCCAGATCCATGTATAAACGCAAGCGGAAGACTGAAATATATATATAGATGTGTATAAAACAAAACCATCTCGATCTCAAGAGTATGAATACCACTGAGTCACCATATACATGTATTTGTTCCTGAATCAAAATGTCAAAATGGTACAACTATAATCATAAACCCTGTAGCCTCGTAAATCTGGATAGCCTACGCGAAGCCTCCAGTGAACTATATGAAGGAAAACTCATCCTGATCATCATAATAATCAGGCTCAGCCTCCTGAGTATCATCGGTACCTGCATCTAAGACAGTCTGGTGGGTGTCCAGAACACCGTCCCGTAACGTGGGAGTGAGTAGTTAACTCAGTGGAACAATAGAGCATAGGTTAACATGTTATCAAATCAGTCAAGCAGTAATGATAAAGCGGTACAATCAACAATCCTAAGTACTCTTGTTAATGCAAGTATGAAATGTAGTCGTGATGCATGCACTCACCAACATACTCCCTCATGTGACACCATCTTACGTCCGCAGCATCCGTTCATCCCTCAGTGCTCCACATCTTCCAGGCACATGCAGTGCGATGATGAGCATGATTACCGAGTTGTTATTAGTCCTTTTCATATAACAGTGTTGAGAAACTAAGGTACCTTCCTTATATCATTCCCAAATAATGATCCATTCTAGGGTTGTCAATCCTAGATAATCTCATATGATAGTGTGGTTCTAGGTCGCTGCAAGGGCTGTTACACGGATTCGTTGCACTACTCCCCATCACCTTATCATTACAGGCTTAGTTTTGTACTCTTGTTGCTACGGAAGGGTCGTCGCCTCCACGTAGACTCAGAGTACCCTCGAGGTCACTACAAAGGGCTGCCGGGCTATTACACGGAATCGTTGCACCACTCCCCCCATCACCTTATCAGTGTAGGCCGACAGCTCGAATATAGTTCCATACCACCATAATCGGCTCACACGAGTCTGGTTGCTCAATGATCACTACGAGGAGGCTCGTGGCCCCAGCGTAAGCCGATAGTTCGACCACGGTGTCCCATACCACCATGCCCTCCTCATGAGTCTTAGCGGATCGAGGTACCACGGTTAACGAGATTCCACTGTAAGGTTAGTACCTTAGGTTGAAACAAAGGCGTCCAAACATGGTGAACATACATAAGACAGATCGAGTTACTTGATGAGCTCGGCTAGTTCGAGTGCACAACAAGTTGAACGATATGAAGCGCATAAGCACTTCGTGTGGCCAACCACTATTGTCAACCGAAGTACAACTCAGGTTCGTCGAACACATCTCACATGACGAATGAATCTCAGTCACGAATTCCATTCCGTTACCGATGGCTTGGACTAACTCTTAGTCTCAAACTCAATCCACTCATCAAGTAATCATGTGAGTCAAACAAGACAGTAATGCATTTCATAAGTCATGAAGTTTACAATCACATAAGCATATAATGAAATACAACATAAACATGATTTTGCACACAATCATTCCATAAGTGAAAACAGACCATACATTAGAGCGTACCTATAGGAAACCATTCACTCTATTAAGGAAACTGAGATTTATCTCTCGATCCTCATTCAAGGTGTACTAGGTGCTTGCTAGCACATTCAAACATTTTCACAAACACATAGACTACATACCTCATCATACATGACGTATGATGATTACACATAAGATAGACTAAATCCTTGCACTAGGGAGTTGCCCCGTATATCACGTGCTTGTACCCATGGCAGATGAATTATGGCATGCATGGATACAGGTTCCATGTTTATTGAAACATTTTCACAAACACTTAGGCTACACACTTTAACACATTTTCATATTTTTGCCGTGGAGTGATTTAGGGCAGTCCTTTCGCTAAGGATTGTTGCACATGTACTAAGCATATATTTACGACAAATAAACATGTTAAGCAAAAATCCGAATTCCAAAACATTTTCAAACATTTCAACATATGCATAGATTAGGCTATATCCTACATCTTTCATGTAAACTCGTATAATGAAACAGACGACGCATTTTGCATGTGAAATAGCACCTTGACTTACAGTTATAAATCATTAACCGACATTGAAAGCCTTGAAAACCATAACCTATACACCTAAAGTCCGCACCTTACGCCGTAGAAGTGTAATAAATTTGGTAGGAATGCCAAGGCTTCCTCCACGACAGTACAAACGGCCTAAAGCACAAGTAGTGTTAGCTATTTCGCTAATTGAATCAATTGAAACCCTAAAATAGGTTAGGGTTAGGTTTTCTTACCAGAGAACGAAGCTGAAATCGCTGGAAAAGCGATTAGATCATAAGGGTTAAGCGTGTATAGTAAGAGGATAGAGTATCGGAAGGTTCTTCACAACTCTCACACTTCTCTCTCTTTTCTCTTTCTCTCCTAGGGTTTTTCTCACAATTTGTATGGGGCTGAATGAGAGAGTGTTTAAGGTCCTTATATAGCCTAAACATCACCGAAATAGACCTAAGGTCAAGGTATACTTAGGTTATAACTAAGTGGATCTGTTCCGTCTCAACGGCACTTCTGGCGGCCCCTTTTCTCCTTGCGGTCGGACTAAGCTCACCAACCTTGGATCTAGGTGGAGTTAAGTTTTTGTTCCAGTCAGATTCTCAGATCACACGTGGCGGACCAGTTTCAGTTCAACGGTCATTGAAACTCGATCGGGGGATTTCAAGTACACTGTCATGTATATGAAATGTTTCCTGATCCGAGTGTATTTAGGTCAGATTCCGATGGTCTGATTGCTTATATTTGTTGTCCCGCAAACATCAAGTCTCAGATTACTTAAATTTGATTTAATTTATAAAGAAAACCAGTTTTCTCACACTCCTCGCTCCGGGCTCAAGCGAATAGCCGTGGGACACTATCTGGGTTTGATCTCCTAGATGGTTATCAAGCCCAGCAAGGTGGTCCTAAGTCTATAATTTCGTATTATTCGGACCTTCGATGTGCGGTCGAGATTCGATTCGGAGTTTCAATGTGCTCCCGAGAGTAGCTGGGTAATGAGATTGATCCTAGATTTTAGGGTAACCTAGCGTTAATGATTCTACAAGTTTTGGGCTTGCAAATCATATTTAAAGTGATTAGTGGCGGATTTCATGGCTAATCTAGTTAGCACTTGGTTAACTTTGTCTAATTTTCTAAAGATTTGATCCTAAGTGATTCCTCCTGAGGTGGTATTCGGGGCATTGTACGGAATTTTTCAAGTCGTTACAGGGTGTCACAGATGTCCCTAGGTGAATGTCCATAACCCCTCTTGGTACCAGAGGACGCCCTAACATCTAGACCAATGGTATATATAAGCGCATAAGGGCCATATACCCAGTAGGCCGTATCTCCCACTGTGCGTGGTTCGGTTGGGAGGGGGTGTGGTCTTACCCACCTGAGGGAGTAGGCAATGTTAGGCTGAGTTTGACCAACTCATAAATGGCTCTGCTATCGACGAGCCAGGCCGATATTGGTAGGCGGATAGTGAAGTCTCTTCTACTTACCCAGTTGTGCGCTTGATGGAGCGGCAGGTGGCGTAGAGTGTACTAGATCTCGGTGATGATCATAGAGATGTACGGTACTAATATGTGGACTTATTGACAGCATTGTATAACTCAGCATTCTACTCATTCATTCATTCATTCCTATCCACTCGGGCTGATAGTGTGTAACTAATTGTTATGTGTACCTTTACAATGACCAAGATTTCGGTTGGGGTGTGCGACCAACCTGAGATCAGGAGTTTTACCACATTAGGTCTAGCTATCCAAATTTAGGTATAGGACTAGTTTGGATTGAAGTCCCTTGTGATGGACCTCATAGCCTACGATACTACATACTATTATCCTGACTTCACACTCCAGCTTGGTCATTTCATTCGCACTGCATATTGCATTGCATCCCCAACACATAGCATTTTGTTTACTATGTTTCTACACTGCATAACCTAAATAAGGCTGATGGTATTTATGGACCTTGCAGCATGTTTCTGCATTGCTCTGATATTACATACTTAACACTTACCTTGCGCACACACTTACACCATCCTCTACTATAAGCTTATGCATGATAGATGCGCACAGGTGGCGTTAGGTCGCAGCAACATTGAGCTTGGAGCGTGCAACTGTCTTCTGGAGCTTTGATTTTCGATATATGTATTTCCTTCCCTTCAGCACTGTATTCAACTGTTTATATTTGTGTATAGGTGATGATGATGTTGTCTTTGTGATTTGGGTAAACTTGTGTTTACGCTTCTTACGAGATAAATGTAAGTCGAAAAATCCTCCTGTAGGACCCCATGATCGGAATCTACCGTATGGGCGCTGGAAGCCAAAAATGGGTACTACGGAGCCTATCGGCACCCAGATTCAGCGAACGAATTCTATGAGCCCGTTTTCCGAGTTTGGGGCGTGACCACTATCACAAATTAACTAACAGAATTTCCGGGCTATTTCTGAAAAACCCAATAAAGTAAATAATTGATAATGTACTTATCTTAAAATGATGATTGGAAGATACAGTTGAATCTTGCAGCAGTGATCTTCTTTCTTGGGTGTAGAGGAGGCAATATTGCACAACTAGAAAGAGTATAAGAATCTAATGTATTTTACGAAATGAAACCCTAGTGCTACAGATTCAATTATCTTAATTCTCAAGTGAATGTGACGCCGCGAGTTTTTATCAGTTGGGATTGGATGCCTTTGGAAGTACATTTGATTTTTGGACTTGAGTGCATGTCTGTGTGTGTATTCACACATGTTTGGGGCTAAAAGAGTGACCTTAGATCCACCAAAACCGCCCGACTGAGTGAAATTTAGGAATTTTGAAGAATAAGGATAGTAAGGTTCGGTTGCACTGAACAAACTAAGGAAACTGGGGCAGCATAGATCGGTTGCACCAGTAAATATATTGAGCAACCGAGTAAATTGGACAGTAGGGTTTTGTTGCACCGATTGTGACTCGGTGCAACCAAGTAACTCTAATCAGCAATATTCTTCTGCATGTTCGGATTTTAACAGTTTCAGTGTACTAACTTCAAAAGGTCATATCTATTTTTCTACAACTCCAATTAAGGTGATTCAAAAACCAGATTGAAGTTTAATGAGTCTAGTTTTAAAAAAAAAAGAAAAACTAAAGGAGGTTAAATTTAGTACATTTTCAAAATTGTACCAAAATCATTAGTTTCAGACAACTGGTACTCCCAGAATTTTTAGAATATTTCTATAACTTGAAATGTAATGAATTTTGGTAGAGATAAAGTATACGTGATGATGAACTACTAAAAAAATAATTAAAATAATCTAATAATTAAAAGTACCAAAATTATTATATGAAATAAACTTATTGGAACTAAAAATTTATGCAACTACATGTTGCCGATGAACTGTGCATATCTTTTTCATCTTAGAGTTTTTATATTCGTGTCTTCTTTAGAAATTGCTTCTAATCATAATAGGAATCATCCTATTTAATTAAATTAAAATTTTTCTATTTTTAATATATTTTACTAATTCAGATAGCTTCAAGTATAGTTGAATTATTGTCCTTGATTATGGTGATTAGAGTCGAGTTACCATTTCCACTAATTGCAAGTAGGTTATACTATGAATTTAACTAATCCAAACCCCAATCATCGTGCATGAGAAATATCGTTGCCTAATTCATCCCGAAAATGTCCAAATTCACCAGATTAGATATAGATCTCACGTTAGTGGCCCGCTAGACTCGAAACTATAGAATAACGACCGTCTTACCGGGCTTAATGTCCATCGTAGATGTCGATCTAGGATAATGTCTAAAATCGCTCAACTTGGGTAGAAGGCCAGGTGCATGGGATGTACAAATGCCCTAGGCAGAAACCTGAAATTTAAGTGAATTGAGCTCTCTACTCTTATGTGAAGATGTGACATTCCCACCATTGGGTTTCAACCAAACTCGATGTGTGAGTTAAGGATATCTCCCCATATATACCCATGTAGCCGAAGTCCGATCGATCATCGATGACTGTCCATCACAAGTTAGGTCCCCATGGCTAATCGGAGTGTCCGATTGCTGCCCGGGTGTGATGAAACATAAATCTCATGGCGGGGCACTGCCCTATGGTGTAGATAAGCTAGTGGACCTCCAGTGAGGCCCTGCAAATCGAAACAACCTGCCCAAGGGCAACCTTAATGGAAAAAGAGTCACCTAGGCTATTTGTGCACATTTTAGCACTATAATAGCCTTGTTCACAACGCCAAGTGTAGGGTCACGATGAAGTAATAATTCAATGAGACCGAGGTCAAATCAATGGGGACTAAACTTGTACGTATTCTAAAAATAGCTAGAACTATAACTAGAATAAGATCTAAATCTAAATCTGGAATAAGAGAGAGTAATTGTGAATATGTTGATTAAAACTATCACTTGAAAGGTGGGAACTAGGTTACCGAGGATCTACTTGTAACAATCAGGATGCTACCTCACTTTGATTTAAGAGACACAATTGGAATTGAAGTCCAATCCTATCCAATTGGATGATGAAGCAATTAAACCAAATCTAAACTCTTCATTGGCATAGCCACACATGAAGGAATATTGTGATGATTGGAAGGGATTTCATCATCCCACCACGCCCAGGAGACGATGGTGAACAACAGGATTTACCAATCTCACAATCTCAGAACAGGAAAAAAGATATTTAAAGCCATCACAATATCTATTGTAATTTGAGTCACAATA
Source organism: Magnolia officinalis (assembly GCA_021015155.1). NCBI lineage: Eukaryota > Viridiplantae > Streptophyta > Magnoliopsida > Magnoliales > Magnoliaceae > Magnolia > Magnolia officinalis. Next base: position 58,074,238 of record JAJHSJ010000001.1, read on the forward strand.
AATCATTAAAAGCTAAAAATATTCCTTAAATTCAAACTAGAAATCAATGAGGTATAAGAAAATCAAGAATCAAAGCAAGAAAATCATCCCAACATGCTACAAGCTTCACCTCTTAGCCCTATCTAAGAGGTTTAGCCAACCATAGACATGATTGGTTCTAAAACCCTAAAAGAAAGCATTATAAATAAATAAGAAAAGAAGAAAAACTCTTGGGAGACTACTCCACCCTTTGGCTCTACTTCTTAAAACCTAATTCATGTTTAAAACTCCTTAAAGAACCATATTTATAGCCTTTATTCGACCGTCTTTGAAAACTGCCTCAAATTTACGCACTCTACGTAACGCCTTCGATGTCATCGAATAGCCTTTGGTGTCATTGAGCGTAGCTTGAATCCGGAAGTCGCATCTTTTCGCACTACGAAAGTCTTTATGTCATCGAAGGGTGTTCGATCAATCGAGAATGTGTCCAGAGTGTTTAGGCAAGTTGCTCAAAAAATCCACAAAAATCTCGATGTCATCGAGCAGGTCTTCGAGCAATCGAACAAGGCTTCGATGTCATCGAGAACTGCATCCAATTTATCCAGCAACCAAACTTGATTTCCTATAACTCTTCAATGTCATCGACCCGTGTTCGATGTCATCGAACAATGGCTTCAATGTCATCGACCGGTAGTTGATGACATAAACAGTGAAGTTTAGATTCTGTGAATTTCTGCACTTTACAGTTTCGACTTCCTTCTTTCTCCACTAGGTTTCATTGAATCTTGGGGTCTTGATATCTTCAATCTTGGTCTCCTAACATTCATCCATTGCCATAGTGATTCTTGATCATCAAATCCATGCTTTTAACATTCTTTTCAATCTAAGCTCTCGGATTCACCTTGCAATACAAACATGTATAAAATATAATAATTAAGCATTATCATATTCATAAACCAAGATATAAACAGGGGTAAATATGCAATATTTGACACTCAACACACACCCCAACCAGCATTTTGTTAGTCCCGAGCAAAACATGCATGACGCAATCTTTAATTCTCAATGTTCAAATCACTTTCAGAAATAATCTTTTGTACAATCAAGTATGAATGAGTAGAAACCAAAGAAGCAAGAGTGAAAATTTGAAAACCTAGAGCTGAATCACATGAGCAATCAATCAAATAGGTTCTTTATTAATCACTTAAGAGCATAAGTTCATATATCAAGTTTCTCATATGCTCAGTGAATTTCAACTTACTTTCCATAAAAATACTATCATTTCATAATGTTAGCCATGCTCATCATCTCAGGATTAATTGAATAATTAGTGTTGATTCCGAACTTATCCCCTTT
>JAJHSJ010000001.1:58075672-58152617 GCA_021015155.1 Magnolia officinalis
AAAATTTAAAGAAGAAGGTGGTGAAGGGTGGGATTTGTGAAGGAAAATGGGTTAAGGAGCGATTTTAGACTGTGGGGTTCAGTTCTGACAAGTTAATAAGGTGTAGGATTGACCCATTGCCTAAGGACGTCTAATCCCAGGTTGGCAAAAAATCCGGGATGTTGCAAGCTTACACATTAAGGCTTCAGTTCGATATTGAATTGTCAATTGGTAATCACTGAGCATGGAAGGAACTAACCTGGGGAATTTGTCCATCACTTTTTTTTAAAAAAAAAAAAAGAAAAAAGAAAAAAAGGAAAAGAATATTTAGCTAAAAAATAGTTGTCATAAAAAATGGCTACCTATTAAAGATCTTTAAGAAGGTTGACATAGCGTGAAACCATCGATGGAAAAATCAAAAGCTGGAAGAATAAAAGGTTTAACTGTAAGGCAAGTTTCGATTTAGGTTGGGTTATCCAGAATGGTCTTTTTGATTATCAATGTTATCATGAGAATTCACGATTGGACCTTCAACTTTGATAAGTCGAGGTTGCACTCTGCACACATGGAAATCAATGTTTGAAATTGTTCTAATTGATGGATTAATACTTTGAACTTGACCATGAATTTTACCATGCGCTTGAGTTTAGGAGAAGGTAATGCTCAACATTAATGCATCTCAGAATTCTATTATCTGGATTGTTTTTAAAAAATCACTCGAGTTTATAGAAATTGTCTTGTAATTCTCAAATTATTTTTCGCATACTTTGCTCGAGACTAGCAAAATGCTGGTTGGGGATTGTGTTGAGGGTCAAATATTGCATATTAGACCCTAGTTATTATCTGATTTTACGAACATGATAATGCTTAACGCTCTAATTTAATCATGTTTGTGTTGCAAGGTGAATTTAGGAGCTTGGACTGAAACGAGTACTAAAAGCATGAATTTGATGCTCAGAACTCGCCAAGGCAATGGACGGATCTTGGGAGATCGAGATCGAAGAATTCAAATGTCAAAGATCCGAGAAAATCAAGTGATTGAAGATAAATAGGCCTGAAAATTGTCCTGAATGCAAGATCATAGGGTTCCCACCATCCGTTTGGCACGAAACTTTATATCTGGCCTAAGGATCATAAAGTAACCGTACATGTAAACTTTTAGCCATTAGATCTTTGTGAAAATGGCCCAATGGAAAGATCAGCCACGAAACCACCAATTTGGGGCCCACCTGATCTCGGATATGCCTCAAACTTGGGCTCAACCCCTTAAATTGAATGGAAGAACGGATGAATGGAGTTGATTCCTCAAAAAGCATCAGGAGTGGACCCCACCTAGGGAGCACGTACACACCTCGCATCAAGACAAGAGGATCAGTCAGCGCACGCTAACCCGATTCCTCCTTAAAATCGAAAATTTCCATTTTTCCTCTTGTGCATGAACGTCCGCTGGGACGATTGTCAGACCACCACGATCATCCAGTTCGATGATCGAAGCCGTCCATTGTGTCCAGGTGGGTGCTAAACCAAAACCTTATTGTTCTTGTGCAACCATGAACAAAAAAAAAACTCGCAAATATAAGGAGAAGCCGACGCACGTTGATCAGCACTGTGGCCCACCCAAAACTCTTATCTGGTTCAAAATTTTAACCGTGGCCTGAATCGACCCTACGAGGCTAATGAGCGGACCTGATCCACTAAAAAACTACTAAAAGTGAGCCCCACAGAGTTCAACGTAGGTTGACATGCGCATGGAACGCATGTCTGTGAGTTTCGGATGTTCCGGGAAGTTGTGGCCCACCATCTTTGATCAGTTGAGCGATCTAGACCGTCCAGATGGAAGCCCAGCCAAGCCCACCACCATGGAGCCAAATCAATTTTTATGATGATTTTCATCCCAAAACTCTCATTCGAACACAAACCGGTTCACAGTTCACTGCGCACACAAAGGGAGTGCGTAAACTCCTTGCTGTGTGAGGCTACGCACGCCACCAACTCCACTCCTAGCCAACCTACATGTGTCTATAAAAGGAGAGAAGAAGATCATGGAGGGCATTGAAGGACGTGTGGAGGCAGCCGTGGAAGAAAGAGAGAGAGTGTGTGGCCGACCCTAGAGTTCTTCCTTCTCTTTCCTTCTTGTTTTTCTTAATGTTTTTCTGAGATTTTAGTTCAATCATGTCTGTGATTGGCTAAACCTCTTAGCTAGGGCTAAGAGGTGAAGCTTGTAACGTGATGGGATCTCTTCTATGGCTTTGATTCATGTTAAGTTGAACCGCCTTTGAATTTAGTTTGATTATAAGAAATACTTTTAGTTTTTAATGATTTGTTGTGACTTAAATTACAATAGATCTGCGATAGCTTAGAGTATGTTCTTTCATTATAGGGATTGTGAACTTGGAAACCCTGTTGTTCACCACTGTCTCATGGACATGGTTGGATGATGGAATCCTTCCTAATGTTCATAAGTCTCCCAGATTTGTTGTGGATTGGTACATTCTGTTGTTTGCTTTATCTCATGGGCATGGTTTTGTGATGGAATTAATTCTAGTTCTAATACCTCTCATCTTGTAACACCCCATACTTTCAACTACTTATGTATTACCATAAATACTTAGCCTTTTTAGTCATTCATCCATGAATCAATATTTAGATTTCCACTAAGACAATCTTTTAGACGCATGAGACCAGTGTAAAGTAATTTTGAACAATTTATGTGTTGAACCTCATAATCTGACCATTGAGATTGAAAATAAATCATTAGGTTAGAGATTAATCATTAGATTAGACCTCACATCATATGATAAAAGATCTGACCATAAAAACCAGTTAGTAGATTCATTTAAATATTTTAAAGACTCATATATCATGTTGATCGGTTCTAAACAATTTAACCATTCAAACTCATAACCATCTAGGTCTGAACTCAATTGTGCATTAATCTAACCATCAGGAATAGTTTTCATCCATCAATTAGACCATCCATCCGTTACATTTCAAGATGGACCATCACACCACCAGATGGACCTACATTTGGGGATTTGATCTCCTTTATGAACAAATTAAACCATCCATTATCAACTGATCATAAGATCCACCATTCATCGTGTTCTTAATAGCCTAATGATTAAACCACATGACCCAGTTTAAGTATGACCACTTGAAGACTGTGAACCCATAGATTGAAGCATGCATCACCAGTTTCGAGACCCAAATCAATAGATCCACTGATCATCGAGTGTATATAATCCCATTACGAAAGTTAGCCATTAGATTACACTATTAGAACATCTACATATAAATATAACCGACGGATTTCAGTTAAACAGTCCATAGGACCCCTTAGGGTCAGTTTTAGTCACATTTGATAACGATCCGACCATTAAAACATTCAAAATGACCCTTGGATATACAAATGGATAGATATGGCCCACTTAGGCTTTAGATCTACCTGACAATTGGCCAAAGGCTCTGGTTAAGCCCTCCAAATGGAATGGTCGGAGTGGATCTATCGGCTACATCATGGACGACCCCACATTGGTGTGCGTGTGCACCAGGGACAGTGCACCCACGGTACACCAGAATGTACAGCCAGTCAATTGCACTTTGACCCGAGCTAGGAAGGAAGTTCTATCCTTTTGAATTTTTCCCGCCCGTGTGGCGTTCAAACGAGTAACCATATCTGACGTCGTCCATGGCCCACCATCATGATCAACTTGGATCATCTGAACCGTCCATCTTATAGAGGACATAAAGATGATAAATCCCTACTCAATTTCACTCCATGGATCGCACACGTGTGACCACAAACGCCATCACAAATCGAGTGTGTGGCTGGATTTTTCCAAAAATGGAAAGAATTCCGTTCTTCCCTCTTTCTAGCTAGTAGTCAGCGTGTAAACCTCCTCTTAGGATCCTAGCTTTTTGTTTCAATCCATCTCAACCCTCCGTTTTAGGGCTCCCTTAGCTTTTGCTTGAGCTTTTCTCGCCCGTCGCTGCTGTTGAAGCGAAATACTTAAGAGATGTTAATCACCATCCATTCTATGGGTCCCATAGTAATTGTGGGAGCAATCCACATCGTCCAAATGTGGCTGATCATTAGATCAACCATCCACGGGAAATCTGCTATTAATAGTAGAGCCATCTTCACCGTTTATCCGAAAACACACATCACCCTAGATCGGGCCCATTCTCTGATCAAGGCCGCTCATTAGGTGGACCCATATGTCAGAAACCCATCCATGTGTCTGACCTCAACCTTGCAAGCATGATTCAGTTTTAACGTCGCAAATCGACACGGATTAAACAGCTAAAAACTGTAACTAATCCTTGATTAGTTACAAATTTTGAACCGTCTTGAACAGATTAATAAAAGCCTATAAAAAGGCTGTCGTTTAGGGCTTCTCTTTCAAAAAAAAAAAAGAAGAGAAAACCAAAGAAAGAAAGAGAGCACCACCTACCCATTGCCGCATTGAGTGGAGATAGCTCGATCCGAGTCTAGATCCGTTCTGATCGAGTGGGAAGGAGAAAGAGAAGGGGAGAAATGAAGAAGAAGAAGAAGATAGAGAGAAAGGAGAGGAGATTGATGATTTTGGGCCTGCTGACGGGTCACGGTCTCGAGTCAAATTGAGTTGGAGCATAATCGGACCATGTTGACCAAGGTCAGGGCGAGTTTAAGTCGAGTGAGTTATTGCTAGTCTTCTCCAGCTAGCTACCTACGAATCCAGGACTGTATATGGGCGTTCTCCAGCAAGAAGGAAGGTAGAGAAGAAGAAATGAAGGAAAAAGATGAGGAAAAGAAGAAATGGGAGAGGGTTACAGAGTATGGACGGGTCCAGATTGCTGGACGTTTTCAGCAAGAGAGGAATAAGAAGGAAAGAAGAAGAGAATAGAAGGAAAGAAGAAGAAAAGGAGCAAAGTGGAAGCTGCCGAGTCGGGTTGACTCACTTGCTCAACTTAGGACTGAGTTCAGTCACTAGATTCGGACTCAGGTTGGCTGGGTTTAGTTCTGATTTGTGTTTAGGCCCTGTAAGAGGACTAGATAAAAGAAAGAAGAAGTGAGAAGCTAGGAAGAAGATGTGATGGTGAGTTGAGTCGACTCAGCCGAGTTGACGTACGTAAGTTGCTTCTCATCCTTTTCACAAATCTGATTCTTTATTAAATAGCTTTATTTAAAGTTAATAATTAGTATCATTTTATTACTATTGCCTAAGATTATAATTGTCGTTATAAATTTACATTAGGTTGTATACCAACTAGTGTTATTATTATTAATCTTCGTCGATTTTAACCTCTACTACAAATTTTCATCCATAGTGAAACCTGGATTATAGAATTCCTAAAATGGCTAATCTTAAGCGTAGGTTGGAGATTAAAGCCTAAGGTTAGATCTTAATCATAGACGATGTGTGGAACTTAAATCTAAACAATCCAAGTTGGATTCATGCATTGGAGAACTATATTGCAATCACTTAATTTAAAGGTGAGGATCACCCTTCAAGCTTTTCCACATCTTGGTAATTAACCTTGCTCACTTATCTTTGTTCATTTACCTTATTAATTGCTTAATGCGATTCATTGCTTTTATTAATTTTGATTCCTTAAGATAATTGGTGGATTGGGTTCGATATAAATTAACTACCTCTAATCTAATTTGAAATGTACGCTTTAGATATGCATGTGCTATCTTGATAATATTATACATGATTTATTTTGTTATTCATGGTCACTTGATGGAATGATTGGAGGTCCTAGCACTAGTGGTCGTTTTGTCTAATAAATTAAATGAAACATTTATTGTGAACTTATCATCTTATGGATTGTTTGTTGCCTAAGTGGCTTTTGAGATAATCCCTTTTTATTACATACTTGGGATGGGTTGTTTGCCCTGTGCGGCTTGATTTAATATTTGCCCTATGTGGCTTTAAAGAACCATTTTCATATAACCTTATGATGATAAGTCCTACTTATAGAACTATAATTGGCCACTAGTTGAGTAGGTTACCTTAAAACATCTTATTTGTTAGTCTCATGAGCTAGGGATGGTGGAATGGGACACTATGCCTGAGTTGTCGGCATGTGCTGGGTGATAAACCCCTCATAGTGACCTTTGAGATTTCTTAAAATGATTGTTTGAAATTGGAATAATAATGGTCCGGCTAATCATGCATTTTCATGGCATATATTATGGTCTTTTCAGGGTGGTTAGTTCTCCTTGGGTGTACCTTTGTGTACTTTTCCGGGTGACTAATTCTCCTTGGGCGATCTATACTATTTAGTCTTTTCCGGGTGGTTAGTTCTCCTTGGGCGTACCTTTGTGTACTTTTTCGGGTGATTAATTCTCCTTGGGCGATCTATATTATATGGTCTTTTCCGAGTAGCTAGTTCTCCTAGGGCATACCTTTGAGTATTTTTTCCGGTTGGTTAGTTTTCCTTAGGCGACCTCATTGCTTAGTCTTTTCTAGGTGGCTAGTTCTCCTTGGGTGTACCTTTGAGTATTTTTTCAGGTGGCTAGTTCTCCTTGGGTGACTTTTTACCAGTTGGATGTGTATCCCCAGGTCTGTGAGCATGTGCCTACATTCATATATTTAAACAAGATTATCTTGAGTGATTTATTTAATGAATGCGTATCTGATGAACCTTATCTGATTTTCATGGTAATCTTTATGCAATATTTGTTATACACTACTTTTGTTAACTATGTTTAATTATCTTGGTGATACGATAAATCTTGAGGGGTATACCTCACTGCGATAGCCATTGACGCTATCGAACCATACTCAATGTGTAGGAGACTTAGATGATGCGTATGTTGGTGTTCATGTAATATGAGAGGAGCCAGATGATCTTGCGACTCTCCATTCCTGATTTTATTTGTATTTAATTTATACTGTTATGTTTGTAAATGTTAAAACATTGGTTTGTATAAGTTTTTGGGAAACCACTTGAAACCTTGGTTATGTATATTTGTCCTCCCTCTTATATTTGATTGTTTAAATCCTGCTAGTTTATTAACTCTGATTAAAAAAATGTACGTGAAACTTTGGATATTTCAAAGGTTAACACTTGGGTTTTTGGAAAATGAGTAGTGTACTCGGGTTCCGAGAATCGGGGTGTTACATATTTTTTAAGAACCAGATCAAAGGAAGTTCAGATTTGATTTTTAATGATATATTTTCCAATTGGATGAAGATGGGACTCTAATTCCAGTTGTGTTTATGAATCAAGCATAGATCTCCATGATCTCTACAAGTGAATCCTTGGAAACCCTAGTTTCCCACCTTTGAATTTACAAGTTTTAGTTAAATAATTTACAATTATTCTCTTAAATTCTCCTGATTTAGATTACATCTTCTTCTAGTTGTAGTTTTATTTACTTTCAGAATATGTACAAGGTTCAGTCCATGTGGATTCGACCTCAGTCTTATTGAGATTATTACTACATCACGACCCTACACTTGGGGTTGTGAACAATACCCTATATCTAATAGTCAATGGGTGAGTCCAACTCAGGTGGTTCCTAAGAAGTCCAGAATCACCATCGTAGCCAATGCCAACAATGAACTCGTGCCAACTAGGATTACTACTAGTTGGAGAATGTGCATTGACTATAGGAAGTTGAATACCGTTATAAGGAAGGACCACTTTCCTTTACCTTTTATCAATCAAATTTTGGAAAGGCAAGCTAGTCACTCTTACTATTGCTTCCTCGACGGTTATTCGGGCTACAATCAGATCGAGATAGCCCTTAAAGATCAGGAAAAGACCACATTTACATGTCCTTATGACACCTTTGCTTACTGAAGGATGCCATTTGGGCTATGTAATGTCCCCACCACTTTTCAGCAATGCATGTTGAGGATTTTTTCTGACATGGCGGGGCAATATTTAGAGGTCTTCATAGACGATTTCTCGATCTTTAGTCCATCCTTCAACGAATGTTTAGAAAATTTGAAAAATGTGCTGAAGCGATGCGAGGAAAAGAATTTTGTACTAAATTAGGAGAAGTGTCATTTCATGGTTCATAAGGGAATTGTCCTTGGACATATCATCTCATCCAAGGGAATTGAGGTAGATAAGGCTAAAATTGATCTTATCTCTAACCTACCTCCACCCAAGAACATACGAGACGTGAGATCCTTCGTAGGACATGTCAGGTTTTACAGAAGATTCATAAAGGACTTTAGTCACCTCTCTCGTCCTCTATGTCATCTACTTCAAAAGGATGCACCATACGAGTGGACTGAGCAATGCCAAGAAGGTTTTACTAAGCTTAAGGGCATGTTAATGACTGCACCTATCATGCAGCCACCCAACTGGAGCCTTGCTTTTGAACTTATGTGCTATGTGTCTGACTATGCTCTTGGGGCGGTTTTAGCCCAGAGAAAAGAAAAGAAGCCCTACGTTATTCATTATGCAAGTAGAACTCTAAATCCTGTCCAAGTAAATTACTCAACTACGGAAAAGGAACTCTTAGTCGTAGTGTTCGCTTTGGACAAATTTAGGCCATACTTGATCAGATCCAAGATCGTCATTTACACAGATCATGCGGCGCTCAAGTATCTTCTTTCTAAGAATGATGTTATGCCCCACCTGATAAGATGGATCCTCCTACTCCAAGAATTTGATTTGGAAATAGAAGATAAAAAGGGAGTAGAGAACATAGTGGCTGACCATCTTTCCTGCCTTGATCTCTCTGATTCCCTTGAGACGACTCATATAAATGACATGTTCCCGGATGAACAATTGTTTAAAGTCTTTCATTCACCTTGGTTTGCTGATATTGCTAATTATCTTGCCACAGGTTTCACGTCGACACATTAGACTGCGCAAGATAAGAAAAAATTCTTCACCAAGGTTCATAAGTTCTTTTAGGATGATCCATATTTATTTAAATATTGCTCAGCCCAAATCTTAAGGAGATGTGTGCCAGACAATGAACACCAAAGTGTCATCTCCTATAACAACCTCAATTCTGGCCGTGAGTGGTATGTGTTCGCACATACAAACAACCTTCGTAAGAAGATAATGAATGCTTAGAATCGCTGCAAATTATATTATAATTGTTCCCTGTTCTTTTAGAAGCACTGAATCTCGAGGACGAGATTCTCTTTAAGGAGGGTAGATTGTAACACCCCATAGTTTTTATACTCGGGCATTACCTTGGATACCTAATTAATATATGCTTATGCATGGGGACACGTAAAAATCTACTTAGTACACCACCGCCGACCACCTATTTATCCGCCCATCTCAACTGTCTGATCTTGGTTAGTAACGACCTACCATACACCTTCACTTAGTTAGCCGAAAAGCTCTACAGGCTACTTAAACGATACTTTAGTGTTATAGGATCATTAACCCTAAATCAAAACAAATCTAGTGCGCCTAATTCATATTAATCAAACGAAGACATTCGTGACAATCTAAATTATACAAATAGTTGGTCAATAGACCTATATCTTAGTGTAACTCGCAATCATTCACTCATCTGAGTCCAACTTAAGAGTCCATCACCTAATCATCACACATATACCATCAAACTCCAAAGCCAACCGTTAAATCCCATCTAGATAGACCCTAGAACTTTATTAACCGCTAATGATTAACTTGAATAGAATTTGGCCATCAAAATGGCAAGAATACAACTAAATAACTAAGAATCTGGATTTGTAGCCCATTCAAGGATCAAGATGCTCTAGCTGTCAAACCAACCATCGAAGTGTAATTCCATTGACTTTGGAAACCTATAAGACCACTAAGATCATGATTGGAAACCATCTGATCGTCGGATTTTCTAGAATGGACACTAATAATGAATTCCATGAAGTTTGGCCCACCTGACCCTTTTTAACATGCAAATTGCTAATCAAAAGTGATTAGTGGACCTCCCAAAAATGAATGGTCGGCGTAGATCGGCTTAGATCATCCCCCATATTTCATCAGAGTGTGTGCACAGATAGGGTGCACACGCCACGCACCACGCCAAAGCATTGGGTCAAACCAATGCTAACCTGATAAAAACCATAAAAACAGGGAAATTTGAATTTCCCTCTCCCGCCCGGCATTGTGTACATTGATCGTACGTTTGACAATGCAAATGACCGTCCATCTGAATACATTAGCTAATTCTAAACCATCCATCTGATAGGTAGGGCCCCACTGACCCTAACCTTGACGAGTTTTGCAATTGAAAGTCACCCGTACAAGCTCAGGCATGGTGGAAGGGAATTGCTGCCGTGAAGAGAAACTCCATGTCCTCTGCCTGGATGGCAATCCTAGCCTCTTGTAACCTAGGCCGTTGGATGAACAACATCCAAACCATTCATTTTAGGGCAACCAGCGTCGCTTCTCTCCGCCGCTATGAAAGATTCGAGGGAATCTTTTCGGTTGCACAGCTGGCGAGATCGCGACCGTTTGTAAGCCTTTAGAAACTCTTAGGGAGCATCCTAGGCGTCAATCCTAAGGCATTCTCATAACCTCATTCGTAGCAGTTTGGAGATCTCGCACGAGATCTCCTTCTTATGAGAAAATCGCCCGAAATCTAAATCTCGGAACCTACTGAGTTTTAGTTTAAGCCACTCCAAACCATCCATGATCAAGTAATCATCCCTCCAATGAGAACTTGCCATAATCAACCACCTTCTTCTCCAACCTACTAGTGAAACCCATCCTTTTAAAGATCAGGTCCTTTCACTAATCCAAATCGTTCATTGAGTGGCCCATCCTACCTAAAACTCATCAACAAATGTTATTTGGGCCCATTCATACGTCCAGAAGTTTAAGAGAATTCTGATGATAAGTTTCTCTCGGCAGCTATGCGTTAACAACACGCTAGTCACTGGGATTAGCTGTGGATAGTTCTAGAATTAGAAACAGCTATAAATAGCCTGAAATTAGGGCGAGTTCCAAGGTAAGAAAGAGAAAAGAAACAGAAAGAGAAAAATAGAGCACCGTCTAGCTATTGCCGCATTGAGTCATTCGACTCGGTTAGAGTTACGGTAAATGTGGGTCGAGTCCAAATCCTCTCTGGTCGAGCAGCGAATGAGAGAGAGAGAGAGAGAGAGAGAGAGAGAGAGAGAGAGAGAAAATAGAAGGAAGAAAAAGGAAAGAAGAAGAAAAAAGAAGAAAGAAGAAGAAAGAAGAAAGAAAGAAAGAAAGAGAAGAGCGGAAGAGAGAAATCGGGGCCATTGTCTTCGTACCGCACCAACTCGGCTCATTGTCGAGTTGATGGATTGGTCCAAGTCTGCTAGACATGATTGACAGAGAAGAAAGAAATTGAGGGAGGGCGTTGTCAGCTCGGGTTCAATGATGGGTCTCTTTCACTGGTCAGGTTACATCCAGACCAAACGAGTTGGCCGAGTTTTGAGACGAGTCAGGTGTGGATCTGACTTAAGTCCAGGTCGGGCACGGGGGCGGTAGAAATTTGAGAAGGAAGATAAAGAAGTGGGTAAGGTAAAGAGGAAGAAAGACAGAGAGAAAGGGAGAGTCGTGGGTAGTGTTGAGTTCAGAAGACTGACTCGTTACTGAGTCTAACTCACCTCTGTTGCATCCTTGTTCTAGGGAGTTGTGGGACATTCCAAAAGAAAGGAGTAGAAGAAAAAGAGAGAGAGCAGAAGAACGCATGAGGAAAGAGGGAGAAAGAGAAGAAAGTTAATAAAGAAGAGGAAGAAGAGAAGCAAGTCGCTGAGTCGACTCAGTTCAAAACCGAACCGGGTCTCTGACTCGCTGTCTGTTGGGTCCAGACCCTGCTAGAAGTTCTCGACAGAGTAAGAAAAGAAAGAAAAGAAAAAGGAAGAAAGGAATAAGAAAGGAGAGAAAGGAGGAGTGAAGACCATGTGACTCACTTGAGTCGAGTCGCCGAGTCACCAATCGAGTTTGGAAGTATTGATCCCCAAACGCCTTCTTAGGTTGTGAAATGGGTACCGAGTTGTGTTGGAAACCAACTCAAGTGAGTCGTCATGCTTCGAATGCAAAATGAGCAAGTAAATTCGACTAAAAGGTGAGGGATATCCCCCATAGCTTCTTCATTGCATTAAATTCTAAGATAGTGTTAAGCTTGAAATTTTAGAGATATTAATTGTGCATGTGTTAATCTTGCTTCCTTTGAACTAATTTCACTAACCATGTGGAAATATTCATATCTTATTGTTCTTGTAGAAATTCACATCATACTCTTGGTTCCATATCTAGAATTGCCTAGTTATATGTACATTTCATTAAACATGTTAAGAAGTAGTAAATCTTGCTTCTATCTAAATGATAAATTCACTCCATAATCCAATCCATATGCTAGAACCATTTTAATTTGAATCTAATGGGCGTGATCAAGTCTTGAACTAGTACACTATTTCTTTCATTCTTAATAGGTTATGTTGAGAATGAGTTAATATGCAAATGTCTATTTACTTAATTTCTATATGTGACAAACATGTGATTGGAACTTGGTATAGCACTCTCTAAATCATGTTAGCAATGGTCCAACTTGGAGTTATATTCTACCAAGTAACGACATATGACATGATGTATCTATTATCAATGTTGTATAATGAGGCCTAAGTGTGAAATGCCACCTTGGGTGGGATGTCATGAGAACTTAGTGAGATATACTGCATTTATGAGCCTTAGTTGAACCTTGATCATGTTTGTGAGAATAATCTTGTCAAATCTATGGAATGTACGTGAGCATCATGATGCATGACATTCACGCATGACATGTGAGCTTTTCCGAATGCTTAATGTAAGCCACACTCTGCTTGATTTACTGATAGACCAGTCGAATGAACAGAGTTGGTGCATTTGAGCCACTTTGGGTGCTCTCATTTTACATGAGGCTTTTTTAGGATTTTAAATACCTCCTCGGGCGTACCCCGAGTACTTTTCCAGGAGGTCATCCTTGGGCGCACTCACCTTCATGGCCTTTTCCAGGTAGTCTACCTACCACGGGCGATCTTTTATTTTGACAGCTGGATGTGCATACCCAGATCTGTGACTTGAACATACATTCATACATTCATGCAAACGTATTTGTAGTTGTACTGCCCTATGAATTAAATATGAATTGTTAACCTATTTTGGAATGATGTGTTATGGTTGAATCTATGAGGAAAATTCCCACTGAGTTTTCACTCACCCAATCATGCGGTTGCACCATATGGATGCATGATTGATAACAAGTGAAGACCCTTATGACAGGATTCTAAGGACGACTGAAGTGGAGTTTGTCGAGGAAGAACTCAATGTAAATGTAGTTGAGTCGTTGGAGCTCAACTGATATTTTGGATTTGCATACTTTTATGTTGCAGACTTTGTGTTTTTCTTGAATTGTAATAGTAATTTCCTACTGTGAGATTTCACTTTTACTTCCATTACTTGTATTGAACTTCCTCATTATTACTCTTGATATCCTTAGTTTATGCAATGTTGTCTTACTTCATGTTATGAAATTTACCGCTATTTAGATGTATGTTAGTCCACTTCATAACGTAATACTCGAGTTCTCTATGAGGAGCGACTATCCTCGGGTTTTGAGAACCAGGGTGTTACATCTCTTTTTGTCACTCTCAGGCCTGTGGTGGTCACTTTTCTGTTAAAAAGACCACGACCAAAATCTTGCAGTGTGGCTTTTACTGGCCCACTATGTTCAAGGACACTCATGAGTTTTGTAAAGCTTGTGAGCATTGTCTCATTGAAATATGATGCCTCTGAACGCCATTCTGATCATTGAAGCATTTGATTGTTGGGGCATTGATTTCATAGGACCATTCCCCCAATCCTTTGGGAGTTTATACATTTTGCTTGCTGTAGAATATATCAATAAATGGGTCAAAGCGATTCTATGTCAGAACAATGACCATCAAACGGTCATTAAATTCTTAAAAGAGAACATCCTTTCCTGGTTCGGAACCCCTCGAGCCATCATTAGTGATGTGGGCTCACATTTTTGTAATAGGCCATTCGCGAACTTAATGAAGAAATATGGCATCTCTCACAAGGTGAGCACTCCATACCACCCACAAACAAGTGGGCAAGCTGAGATTTCCAATAGGGAGATCAAACACATTTTGGAGAAAACGGTTAACCCTGATCGAAAGGATTGGCCAATCCAATTGACCAATGCTTTATGGGCTTACCATACCGCATTTAAGACCCCTATTGGAATGTCTTCCTTTAGACTTGTCTAAGGGAAGGCTTGCCACTTGCCTGTAGACTTGTTTACGTAAACTTCAATTAAATGAACTTGAAGAAATCTGTAACGATGCGTACAAGAACTCGAGAATTTACAAGGACAAGATGAAGGTGTTTCATGACCAACACATTCTTCGGAAATCATTCACACCAGGTCAGAAGGTCCTTTTGTATAATTCTCGGTTACATCTCTTTTCGGGCAAACTCCGATCTCGTTGGACCGGCCCATTCACTATTACCAATGTTTATCCTCATGGGGCTATCGAGATTCAAAATCTAAACAATGGCACTGAATTCAGAGTAAATGGACATTAATTAAAGCCATTTGTTGAGAAATTTGATTCAGAGGACATGTCCATACCTCTAAATGATCCTATGTACCAGGATTAATCTCCTAGTCTGATGGAAGTATAGGTAGGTTTATCGCTTTCATAAGAATAAGATAGTTTGCTTTCCGCTGTTTTAAAATAGTTTGTTTTTTGTTGGTTTAACTCTTGTGCTAACCCACCTTCACATTGTTGAAGGTCAAATATTATATATTAGACCCCAGTCATTACCTGATTTTATGTACATGATAATGTTTAACGTCTTATTTTAATCATGTTTTTATTGTAAGGTGAATTTGAGCGCTTGGACTAAAAAAGGATACTAAAGGCATGGATTTGATGCTCACAAATCACCAAGGCAAGGGACGGATCCTAGGAGACCGAGATCGAATAATTTACACGCCAAAGATCCGAGAAAATCAAGTGATTGAAGTTAAAGGGGCCTGAAAGTCATCCTGAATGCAAAATCACAGGGTTCCCACCATCCACTTGGCTCGAAACTTTATATCTGGCATGAGGACCCTAAATTAACCGTACACGTCGAAATTCAGCCATTGGATCATTGTGGAAGTGGCCCAACAGAGAGATCAACCCATAAATCACTGATTTGGGGCTCACCTGATATCTGGTTATGCTTCAATTTTGGTCTCAACCCCTCAAACTAGATGACAAAACGGATGGATGGAGCAGATTTCGTATGAACATCACATTAGACCCCATGTACACTAGTGAGTGTGCACAGACGGTGCACACTTGCACCATACCGGATCAAAGATTCGGTCAAAGGATCATTGACCCGATCCTTAACCCATTTACGCACAGGTAGCGGACGACAATCCACTGGGACACATAAAGGGCCACCACCATTGTCTCAATGGACAATCGGGACTGTCCATTATATCTCGGGGGCGCTGACCGTACCCATGGTGGCCTTTTGGTCCCATGTAAGTGTACGCACGCATATCACCGTCAAATGCAGGATGAACAGCGGGGTGATTTGGTACAGTGGGCCGGACCAAAACTCGACCAAAACCACCCCTTTCCGACCGAAATCTGGCCAGGAATCCATTGGACGGGGTGAATTTCTCTGAAAACAATACCAGGGGGCCCACCAAGCATCTCAGCGCAAGAACTTTCACATGTAATGCATGTCCGAGAAAAACGGGACTTCCGGGAAGTTGTACGACCATGATTGCAGTCGGATCGACGATCCGAACCGTCCAAAAGCTTGGAAAGGGGGTCTTTACCCCAACCATAGAGCCAAATTAGATCGTGGGATGATCTTTTGGCTAAAAATTCCATCCAAATGCAAAATGTTTTACATTTTCCTGCGCATGTGGTTTGCTACGTAAAGAGCTGCGTAAATGCTCCCTCCACCGACTCCAGTAGCCATCGCCTCATGTGGCTATAAAAGAGAGAGAGGCAAAGTCATGGAAACGATCCTGGGACGTGAGGAGGAGAAGAGAGAGAGAGAGAGAGAGAGAGAGAGAGAGAGAGAGAGAGAGAGAGAGAGAGAGAGAGAGGAGAGAGAGAGAGAGAGAGAGAGTGGCCGGAGGGAGTTTCTTCCTTCTACTTCGATTTTTGTTTCCTTTGATGTCATTTTTCTAAGATTTAGAACATCATATCTATGATGAGCTAAACCTCTTAGCCTTGTAGCGTGATGGGGTGTTTTATATGGCTTTGATTTATGTTTATTGAACTATCCTTGTTTCTAGTTTGATTATATGGAATATTCATAGTTTTTAATGGTTTGTTGTGACTTAAATTATAATGGATCTGCGATAGCTTTGAGTATATTTGGTGCATGTGTTGGGGTTGTGATCATAGGAACCCTGTTGTTCACCATTGTCTCATGGACATGGTCGGATGATGGAATCTTTCCTAACATTCACAAGTCTCTTAGATTGGATGTAGATTGGTTAAGTTTTGTTATTTGCTTTGTCTCATGGGCATGGTTTTGTGATGGAATCAATTCTAATTCTCATTCATATCATCTATTGAAAACTAGATCAAAGGAAGTTCAGATTGGATTTTAATGAATTATCTTCCAATTGGATGAAGATGAGACTCTGATTCTAGTTGCGTTCTTGAATCAAGCATAGATCTCCCTGATCTCTACAAGTGGATCCTTGGAAACCCTAGTTTTCCACCTTTGAATTTTATAAGTTTTAATTACATAGTTTATGATTAATCTCTTAAATTTCCCTGATTTAGATTACATCTTCTTCTAGTTCTAGTTCTGGTTACTTTTAGATTACGTATATGGTTCAGTCCCTGTGGATTCGACCTCGGTCTTACTGAGATTATTACTACATCGTAACCTTATACTTGGGGTAGTCAACAAGTTTTTAGCGCCATTGCCGGGGACTGACGGTTACATTTTTCTGACATTAATTAGTTTTAGAATTAGGTTAAAATTAGGGTTTTTTCTAGTTTTTAATTCTAGGTTTAGGTTTTCTATTTGATTTCAAGAAACTAACCAAACTTTCCTGTTTTGTAGGACCCTAATATAGGCTTTCTAAATTGGTAATCTCTTTCTATTTTCTCTCCTTTTTCTATTTTTAGGATTAGGGTTTTATTTTTAGGATCTCTTTTATTTTTAGAAACTAACTTACTTTTCTAATTTAGATTTAGAACTTTCATAATTTGTTTATAGAAACTTTCTATTTTTCTTTTTTAGGAATTTTCCCTTTTTAGAAACTAGTTTACTTTTTATTTTTTTTAGGAACTTTCTAAATTTAGAAATTCTATTTTTGGATACTGACTTGTTTTGTTTTGTTTTGCAGGTCTTTAACTTAGGAACTCTAATTTGGTAACCTCTTTCCAACTCCTCTCTCTTTCTATTGCTAGCATTCTATTTCTTTTCTTTCTTTTAGGTTTAGATTAGAATTTGAGATTGAGGGCTGCGAGTGTTTCATGGCCAAGTGGGTCCGTGACAAGACTCGACATCTCTTGACTGAAGGAGGATTGGTTGAGGGGTTAACTATCCATTGCAGGATTAGACACCGCTCGAGATCCCCAGAGTTAATAGAGGTTATGGCCGCAAATCAACTGGCTAATCAACCAGAAGGACTACCTCCACTTAGGGTTAGGGAAGTCCGGGATGAGAATGAGGTGCATCAAGCACCCCCCACTTCGTACTTTACAAGATTATTTATAACTGGCTGGGGTGAGTACGCTCTCATGCATAGATTTTTCAGAAAACACTAGACACATGGATATGAAGCCAGAGGATATCCAACTCCTTCCAAAAGTTTATGGGCTTGAGTCAGAAAATCCATATTTACATCTGAAAGAGTTCGATGAGATCATAGCCACTCTATACTTTCCTAACGTGTCTGATGACACGGTAAGGTTGAAACTCTTTCCTTTTTCTTTGAAAGAGAAAGCTAAGACGTGGTTACATTCACTACGTCCTCGATCTATTGGCAAATGGAATGACATGACAAGGAAGTTCATAAAGAAAATTTTCCCATACCATAAGACAAACACCCTTAGAAAGTCGATCATGAACTTCGCCCAAAGGGAAGATGAAACATTTTTCCAATGTTGGAAGCGGTTCAAGGATCTTGTCAGTTCATGCCCACAACATGGTTTTGAAACATGGCGCATCATGAAATTTTTCTATGATGGACTGATGCCACCCATGCGCCAATTAGTTGAGACAATGTGTAATGAGGAATTCATGAATAAAGGTGTCGATGAGGTGTGAGACTATTTTGATAAGCTTGCTGAAAACACATAATCATGGGACATCTCTCCAAAACCATGCACCATGACTAGGCTGACTCAATCCAAGGAAAGGGGTGGAATGTATCTCCTAAAAGAGAACGGTGGTATCAGTGCTAAAGTGGCTAATCTCACTAGAAAACTTGAGGCCATGGAATTAAAGAAGGATAAGGCTAACGAAAACTATTTGCGGTATTTGTGCTTGCAATATTCACACAACTGAAAATTGTCCAACAATACCTGCCTTTCAAGAGGTGTTGAATGAGCAATCTAATGCTGTGAACAATTACCAAAGACCTTTCAATGGACCTACCTCTAATACATTCAATCCTAGTTGGAGAAATCATCCAAACTTCAGTTCGAGGAATGGACAAACTTCTACCCCTGAAGGTTTCTTCAATCAAATTCTACATCAAGAGAAACCTCAAGAGGACCCGGTTCTAAAACATCTTCAAAAGCAAGAGCTTTTCAATCAGGGTATACTACAAACCTTTCAAGACCTCATAAAGGCCATATAAGGTCTTAATACTAAAAGTGTGATTGGGAATAAGGGGAGCCTTCCAGCTCAACCTCTTCCTAATCCCAAACCACAAAATGAAGTTAGCGACCCAAGTTCTTCAAATCAGATGGAGCAAGCTAAATCTATCACCACTCTTAGGAGTGGGAAAACCATTGACAAGACCATTCCGGTTAGGGCTAAAAAGCCTAAGGACCCAAAAGAGGACAATAATGACAGATCTAGCCATGCCCCACAAGAACTAGAACCGGAACTTCAAGACAAGCCAGTTGCTCCATTTCCCCAACGGTTGGTTGCACCAAAACCACTCTCTAACTCTCAGGACATTCTAGAGGTGTTGAAACAAGTGAAGGTCAATATTCCTCTACTTGATGCGGTTAAACAAATACCTTCATATGCCAAATTTCTGAAAGACTTGTGTACGACCAAAAGACGGTAAAATATTTAAAAGAAACTCTTCTTAACTGAGAAAGTGAGTGCCACCCTAAAGCAAAATGTGTCATAAAAATTCAAAGATCCTAGTAGCCCAACCATCGCTTGTGTAATTGGGAATTACCGCATTGAGCACGCACTTCTTGATTTAGGAGCAAGCGTAAATCTAATTCCCTACTCTGTGTACAAATAGTTAAGTTTGGGTGAATTAAAACTCACCTGAACCACATTAAAACTTTCTAATTACTCAGTTCGTGTACCAAGAGGGATAATTGAGGATGTGTTGGTCTAGGTTGACAGATTCTACTACCCTGTAGATTTTATCGTCCTGGATACTGAACCCATCAATAACATGAGCACTCAGATTCCCGTCATTCTTAGTCGCCCATTCCTTGCCACTCCAAACGCAATTATCAATTGCAGGAATTGAGTTATGAGTATGTCTTTCGGGAATATGACATTGGAGCTAAATATCTTTTTCAATTCAGGCAGATGGTTAAAGGATGATGACGATTTCCACGACATTGACATGATTGACTCTTTCGTGGAAGATAGAATACCTCTGACCTTATCCTTTGATCCTCTAGAGATATGACTTGCCCACTCCCATGATTTTGATGATGACATGATTAGGGAGATGGGTGCCATGCTTGATTCAGTGCCGGTACTTGAGATTAACCGGTGGAGGCCACAATTTGAAAAATTGCCTAAACTGAAGAAGTGCCTCTACCATCTAACCTCAAGCCACCGAAGCTTGACCTAAAACATTTGCCCAATGAATTTAAATATGTTTATTTAGGTCAAGATGAGACATGCCCGATGGTGATTTCTTTCCACCTTGAGCAAGAACAAGAGAGTATGCTCATATCTACTCTCATAGAGCATATAAGAGCCCTTGGATGGACGATTGCTGACCTCAAGGGAATTGACCCTTCGATTTGTACTCACCGCATTTATCTTGAAGATAATACAAAGACCTCTTGGCAATCACAACGTAGACTAAATCCAAATATGAAGGAAATGGTTAAGGCTGAGGTTCTTAAACTATTGGATGTGGGTATCATATACCCTATATCCAATAGTCAATGGGTGAGTCCAACTCAAGTGGTTCCTAAGAAGTCCGGGGTCACCATCGTAGACAATGCCAACAATGAAATCGTACCAACTAGAGTCACTACTAGTTGGAGAATGTGCATTGACTACAGGAAGTTGAATACCGTCACGAGGAAGGACCACTTTCTTTTGCCCTTCATTGATCAAATTTTGGAAAGGTTAGCAGGTCATTCCTATTACTTTTTTCTTGATAGATATTCAGGCTACAACCAGATAGAAATACCCCTGAAGATTAGGATAAGGCCACATTTACATGTCCTTATAGTACCTTTGCTTACTGAAGGATGCCATTCGGACTATGTAATGCCCCTGCCACTTTTCAGCGATGCACGATCAATATTTTTTCTGACATGGTGGGGCAATATCTAAAGGTTTTCATGGATGACTTCTCTGTCTTCAGTCCATCTTTCAGTGATTGCATAAACAATCTTAAATGTGTGCTGAAAAGATGTGAAAAAAGAATTTGGTACTCAATTGGGAGAAATATCATTTCATGGTTCGTAAGGATTTGTCCTTAGACATATCATCTCGTCCAAAGAAATCGAGGTAGATAAGGCAAAAATTGATCTTATGTCTAACTTACCTCCACCTAAGAACATACGAGACGTGCAATCCTTCTTAAAACACACCTATTTTTATGGAAGATTCATAAAGGACTTTAGTCTCCTCTCTCGTCTTTTATGTAATCTACTTCAAAAGGATGCACTATATGAGTGGACTGAGCAATGCCAGGAAGCTTTCACTAAGCTTAAGGGCATGTTAACTACCTCACCTATCATGCAGCCACCTGATTGAAGCCTTCCTTTTGAACTTATGTGTGACGCGTCTGACTATGCTCTTAGGGCGGTTTTAGGCTAGAGAAAAGAAAAGAAGCCCTACGTTATTCATTATGTAAGTAGAACTCTAAATCTTGCCCAAGTGAACTACTTGACTACGTAAAAGGAACTCTTAACCGTAGTGTTCGCTTTGGACAAATTTAGGTCTTACTTGATTGGATTGAAGATCGTCATTTACACAGATCATGCGACACTCAAGTATCTTCTTTTAAGAATGATGCTAAGCCCCGCCTGATAAGATGGATCCTCCTACTCCAAGAATTTGATTTGAAAATAAAGGACAAAAAGGGAGTAGAGAACTTAATGGCTGACCATCTTTCTCGCCTTGATCTCCCTAATTCGTATGAGACGACACATATCAATGACATGTTCACTTACGAACAACTGTTCAAAGTCTCCAATTCACTTTGGTTTGTTCTTGCCACAGGTTTCACACCGACACATTGGACTGCGCAAGATAAGAAGAAATTTTTCACCGAGGTGCGCAATTTCTTCTGGGATGATCCGTATTTGTTTAAATATTGCTCAAACCAAATCTTAAGGAGATGTGCGTTAGACGATGAGCATCAGAGTGTCATCTACTTATGTCACTCACAGGCCTATGGTGGTCACTTTTCTTATAAAAAGACCACGACCAAGATTCTGCAGTGTGGCTTTTACTAGCGCACTATGTTCAAGGACACTCATGAGTTTTTTAAGGCTTGTGAGCGTTGTCAGAAATTGGGAGCATTGTCCCATCGAAATATGATGCCCTTAAACCCCATTCTCATCATAAAAGCATTTAATTGCTGGGGCATCAATTTCATGGGACCATTTCCCCAAACCTTTGAAAATATATATATTTTGCTCGCCTAGACTATGTCACTAAATGGGTTAAAGTGATTCTGTGCTGGAACAATGACCATCGAATGGTCATTAAATTTTTAAAAGAGAACATCCTTTCCCAGTTCGGAACGCCTCAAGCCATCATTACCGATTGGGGCTCACATTTTTGTAATATACCATTCGATAATTTAATGAAGAAATATGGTATCTCTGATAAGGTGAGCACTCCATACCACCCACAAACAAGTTGGCAAGCCGAGATTTTCAATTGGGAAATTAAACACATTTTGGAAAAGACGGTTAACTCTGACCGTAAGGATTGGTCAATTCGATTGACCGATGTCTTATAGGCTTACCGTACTGCATTTAAAACCCCTATTGGAATGTCTCCCTTTACACTTGTCTGTGGGAAGGCTCACCACTTGCCTGTGGAGTTGGAACATAGAGCCTACTAGGCGATCGAAAATCTGAATTTCAATCTGAACAACGCCGGATCGCTACGCAAACTTGTAACGCCCTGAAAATCGGGGGTCGAGCATAAACACAACTCCTGAGTTCCAGAACATCACTTATGCAACAAAATGAATGATGATTGAATGTTGACTGTATTCGTGCATTAAACATGAGTGAGATTAAGCCAAAACAACATATCATACTCCAGAGATAGTTAAATTTGCAAGCAGAAGACTGTGATAGATAGATAAAATATATAAACTATGAAGAGTCTCCAGAGTGTGATAACATTACCAGGTTAAATAATTACAAATACAGTTCTAAAATATACCAAATGTGAGGAAGTGTAATGTCTCCTATCCCAAGTACCGTAGCCCCGTCAATACAATACCAGGTCTTCATAGACCTGTCAGAGATTATGTGTAGGAGGACTCCTCCTCAACATCATAGTAGTAGTTCGGCTCTGCTTCATAAGCATCGCCAACACCTGAAACTCAACAAATCTGGTTGGTGTTGCAAACACCGTCCCGTAACGTGGGAGTGAGTGATCAACTCAGTGGAACAATAAAGCATAGGTTAACATGTTATCAATTCAATCAAGCAGTAATGATAAAGCAGTACAATCAAACAATTTTAACTACTCTTATTAATGCAAGTATGAATGACATGATGTATGCCCTTGCCAAACCACCCTCATGCGACATCATCTTACGTTCGCGAATGCATAACTCCCTCAGTGCTCCACATCAACAAGGCACATGCGGTGCAATGATGCGCATGATTTCCGAGTTGTTATTAGTCCGTTTCAAACAGCAGTATTGGGAAACTAAGGTACCTCCCTTGTATCATTCCCAAACATGATCCATTCTAGGGTCATCAATCCTTGTTAATCTCATACGATATTATGGTTTGAGAGGCATAGTGAAGGCATCACAAAGGCTCGTCACCCGTCAGCACGGATACAGATCTCACCGTATGCGGCTCAATTGCTGACCGTCAGCTCGAGTACAGGTCTCACCGTACTCGGCTCGATCACTAACCTTCAGCTCGAGGACAGGTCTCACCGTACTCGGCTCCACTCATACTCTAGTTGCTGTGAAAGACTCGTCGCCAATCACACACAGACCTTGGAGTATACTCGAAGATACTACAGAGGACTCGTCGCCCGTCAACACGAGTACAGGTCTCACCGTACTCGGCTCTTGCCGTAAGTATCGACAGCTCGAATACAGTGTCCCATACCACCGTATTCGGGTCACGAGTTTGATTGCTCAATGGTCACTACGGGGAGGCACATGGCCCCAGCGTAGGCCGACAGCTCGACCACGGTGTCCCATACCACCATGCCCGGCTCATGCGTCTTAGCGGATCGAGGTACCATGGTTAAAAGGGGTTTCACTGGTAAGTTTGGTACCCTAGGTTCAAGCAGTAGCGTCCAAACAGGGTGAGCATGCATAAGGCAGATCGAGTTACTTGACGAGCTCGACTAGCACGATCGCCCGTTGAGCTGCACGACATGAAGTGCATAAACAACTTCGTGTGGCCTAACCACTGCCGACAGGCAACGCACGACTCGAGTTCGTCGAACACATCCCACGTGGCAAATGAATCTCAGCCACGAATTCAATCCCGTTACCGATTGCCTGGACTATAATCATAGCCCCAAACATAATCAATTGCAGATAGATAAAGCAGTAATGGATCAAGATTCAACTCATACAATCAAGTCTGATAGTATCTGTTTAGGGCTGCCAGGGCTGTTGTACGCACTCGTTGCTCCGCTCCCCCATCACCCATGACGGATCATACAACGTAAATATAAATTTAAACATATGCATTACATAGTTAAAATCATGAAGCAGTTGAGCATGTTATGAATCACAACACAAGCATGAGTTTGTACATGTTCAATTCCTAATCACACAACTATTAAAGGAGATCATACACATAGTTAAAAGAGGTTGAAAATCATATCTCAACACCCTTATACATTACAATTTGCTAACTACTACTCACTCAGACATTTCAAGAAACACTTGAACTACATACATAACATACATGACATATGTTGATCACATAGGTATTAGGCCAAATCCTTCTACTAGGGAGCTACCCCAATTATAACACGCGTGCACCCACGACGGATAGTCATGGCAAGCATGGGTCCAAGTTCTATATTCATTCAGTCATTTCCACAAACACTTGGACTACACACTTTAACATATGTAGTGTATTGACCGTGGCGTGATTTAGGGCAAATCCTTTCGTCAAGGGGTTGACTAGTACATTTCAATCATGTTCTTACATTCAATACACATGACAAACATAAATCATAAATCCATATTTACTTAGTCATTTCAACGAACACTTATAATACAGTATTCCAACATACATATTGTATGTTAGCAAACATGTATTAAGGCGAACTCTTTCGCCAAACTAGTAATTTATGCATGTATAATATATTTATACAACAAATAATCATGGCAAACACATCTCCAAATACATACGTATACGGTACTTTCTACAATACAGTATTTCTACATACTCAGTGTATATTAGTAGAACATGTATTGGACGAATCCTTTCGCCAAATTAGTATTTTATCCATATATCATATATTCATACAACAATTAATCATGTCAAACACATTTCCAAAGTTTATACGTATACGGTATTTTCTACAAATACCTAGAATATGTAGAATTCCATATTTTCATCTTTAATCGAAACGGAAAACAGACAGCACTTTATACATGTGCAATTGCATGCAGATCATGAATCTATCATTATCTGACATTGAAAGCGTTGAAAACCATAACCTATACACCTAAAGTCCGCACCTTTTGTCGTAGAATCGCAACGGAATCGATAGGTTTGTCTAGCTTCCGTATACGGCAACTAGGCGACCTAGAGAAGGAAATAGGTTAGCTATTTCAAAACCTACAACTATCAAATCCCCCAAACATGTTAGGGTTAGGGTTTATTACCTAGAAATGACGCCGGAATCGCCGGGAAAGTGACAAGAATGAGGTGGTTAGGCACCGATAGCAACACGGTAGAGCGGCGGGGAGATCTTCCCACAACTCCCACACTTTCTCTTCCTTTTCCCTCTCTCAAATCTCAAATTCGTATGGCTGCCATGACAGAGGGTTTAAGGTCCTTATATAGTCTCAAAACTCACCAAAATAGACTCCTGCTCAAGGGGTACGGCTATTATAGGTATTTCGGCACTTTTCCAGCTCAAAAGAGGGTTTTTGGTGGCCCTCCTTGAGCCAAACGTCAGACTTAAGCTCTCAACACATGGATCTACGTGGGATTACGCTTTCGACTCGATCGGATTCCCAGATCGCACGTGGCAGACCATTTTCAGTTCAACGGTCGGTGGGCCACGATCTGAAATTCCAAGTACATGTAAATGTTCCTGAAAATTTTCCTGATCCGAGGGTGTAATCTGGTCTGATTCTGACGGTTTGTTTGCTTAATACTGATCCGCAAGCGAATGGTGCCAGATCACTATTCCAGATATTTATTTTTTAAAGGGAATAGTGTTTTTCACACTCCCTCGCTCCGGATCCAAATGAATGGCCGTGGGACATCGGCTGGACCTGATTTTCGGGATGATTGTCAAGCCCAGTGAGGCGGTCCTAGTTCCTTAACTTCGTGTTAATCGGACTTCCGAGGTGCGGTCTAGACCTAATACGAAGTTTCATTTCATTCCCGAGAGCATCCGGGTAATGAGTTTGGTTCTAAACTTTATGGTAACCTAGAGTCACTGATTTTGTAAGTTTTGGGTCTTGCAGATCGTATTTAAAGCGATCCCAACGGATTTCATGGCTAATCGAGTTTTGCACTTAGTTAACTTTGTTAAATTTCTAAAGGATTTAATCCTAATTGTTTTCTGGTTGAGATGATACTTAGGCCTTTGTAGTTTGTATATAAAGTGATCTAAGTTTTACTACTTAGCTAGTTTAAGTTAGTGTCTAGGGCGAAAGTGCTTTGAAAAATTGAAAGCACAAGGTAGTGAAGGGTGGGATTTGTGAAGAAAATGGTTTAAAAAGGGATTTGAGGCTTTAATTGAGCGTTTGGAAAGTTAAACCTGTGTTAGGATTGACCCATCGCCTAAGGACGTCTAATTCCAGGTTGGCAAAAATCCGGGATGTTACAAAACTTCAGTTGAATGAACTTGAAGAAATCTGAAATGATGTGTACGAGAACTCAAGAATTTACAAGGACAGGATAAAGGCGTTTTATGACTAACACATTCTTCGGAAATCATTCATGCTAGGTCAGAAGGTCCTTTTGTATAATTCTCGGTTACATTTCTTTCCGGGTAAGCCCTGATCTCGTTGGAACGGTGTTTCGAACAAGAAATAAATGCTTTTGATTTGGGGATTATCTTATTTAAATGTAACAAAGAAAGAGTCTATATTGAACAATCATCTTATTATTAATAATAAGTTCATTTACATCCACGAATATCCCTTGATTCTAAGATAGATTATTTAGAAATATAGGAATTAACAAAGTTCAAATGTCCAAACCAGATGTCAAATCCGGCAGCACTTCGACTTGCGATTTTATCATCTCTTTAAGAGGAATATGACATAGATTTCTTCAACTGATTTCTACTCTTGAAGCTTGGATAAAAGGAAATTTGGAGACTTCAGTTATTTCGACAGCATGTCAGCATCATATCATCATAGACTGCAGGGCAGTCTGGTTGCGCGGACCCATGAAACTGATATGGTTTGGGCGGACCCGCGCAAGCCACCAACTTTTCCTCACTCCTACCTTCAATCTTCTCTGCTTCTTCTCCAAATCTTCGATCCCCACAAATGAAGGGGGGAGGGGGTATTTATAGGCCTTCACATATGCGAAACATCAATTTTGGTGCCATGGGGCCCACTTTACACTACTTTGGATCTTTTACAGAGAAAAAGCCCATGGAAATCAGTTGATCGAATCCGCGCAACTGATATTTTAGTTGCGCGGACCCGCGCAATCAATATCTCTTACGCAGACCCACACAAACCACCTCAAAGACACTTTATTCTTCCTCTTTTTCTATTTTCTTCCTACTTCTCAATCTTCTTTTGCTTCAATCCTTTCTTCATTTTTTATGCCTCAACAGATGCCCCCTTGATCCTTTCTTTGTTTCTCTAAAAATCAAAGAAAAAAAATCAATTTTGCTCCCTTAGCAGGGTTTGTTCGGGTCCGCGCAACCGAGACCCGCGTTTTGTACTCGGCCGCATATCCTATAAATACCCTGAACTCCTCTCATTCTGCATTTCACTTCAGCCTGTAGCAAACCTTTGTCGCTTTGAATCTTCCTCGCGCAACCTATATTGCTTGTGCAAACCCTCGCAACTAGTTTCTTGTTCACGCAAGACATCCAGTTGTTGCGCTGCCCCGCACAGGGGACTTCATCTACGCGAACTCACGCAACCTAATCTCGCTGCAGATTTTCTTTACTTAGAAATTTTCCTGAACTCTGAGACCCTTTTGGTCTTAGCATCCTCTGGACTTTAACACTTCTTTTTAGAAATCTAACTCCTTCCACCATGCATCGCTCTCAAACCCCTTATCAAAAAAGGAAGAACCATCCATCCTCCTCAGAATCCAAAAAACTCCTTCATCACTCTTGGAAGTACGTAGAAGTTCATGAAGAAACTTTGGATCTTCATAACTGTCACGCCCCAAACTCAGAAACTGGGCTCACAAAATTCCCGATCGCCAAATCTGGTGCCGACAGCCTCCGTAGTACCCCATTCTCGGCTCCTAGCGCCCATACGCCAAATTTTAATCCTGGGATCCTACAAGGAGGATTTTCAGTATGATTTTTTTTTTGTAATGGAGCATAACCACAAGCATAACCAAGTCACAAAACAACATCACCACATATCCACTATAACAAAAACTTTAAGTATAATGCAGAAAGGGAAATACAATATGAAGATATCAAAGAAAACTTCAAAAACTCTAGAAGACTGCTGCACGCTCTGAGCTCAACGCTACTGCAACCTAACGCCACCTGAACGCATCTATCGTGCATAAGCTTACAAAAGCTTAGAGGGTGGTGAAAGTGTGTGTAAGGCGAGTGTCAAGTGTACAATATCAGAGTAATGCGGAAATATGCGGTAAGTCCATGAATGCTATCAGCTATACCAAAGCTATGTAATGCAAGACATGAATGCTATCGGCCATACCAAGACCATGCGATGCGAGGCCTATGTAGCCAAATGTCATATGTGAGATGTAAAGCAAGCGTGCCAGTACTCATCAAATACACATACCAGTACAGTTCCTCTCTGGATATCACCGGGGTCTAATACACCTCACACTGATTGCCTCCTCCCTAGCTGTACAGTCAAGCAAGTGGAAGAGACCACACTATCCGCCTGACCATTAGTCTGCCAATACCTACCCGACTCATCGATAGCGGACACATTTGCGAGCTGGTCAAACTCAACCTAGCTTATAGCCCCCTCACTCAGGCGGATAAGGCCACACCCCCTTCCAACCAACCACAACACAGTGGGAGACGCGGCCTATTGGTATTTGGCACTCGGGCGCTCGTGTATAAACTCGGTCTAGACATTGGAGCATCCCCTGGTACCAAAAAGGTTCTGGGACTTTCACCCAAGGACATCCTAAGTGCCCACAGTGCTAGAACCAAGTATTTTCGGTATCCGATATGGCCATCCACGATGTGCTTGTGGAGCCACGACCCTGATGTTGCTAGGGCGTGCAGTGATCAAGTCACACATATGCAGATGCATGAGTCACACCGAACAATCATGCAACAATCTCACGCATACCACGCGATCATGTGGGGTACTCCGTCTCATAAGGAGCCCTGTAAATGTCTCAGCCAAACGGCTTATGCTATGATCAAACATTCCTCATATCAAGCATGCATATGATGCGAATGGGTATGAAACATGAAATTATACTACGCATGTTATATAATGATGAACTATCACAAGTATGGGCCTATTAATGGGCCCTAAGGAGAGCTACAATGCGGACATTTAACCAACATTGTACATACAATGTGGACATCAAACCAACATTGCTCCCAAGGCATGACTCGCCATAAATATCACTACACAAAGCCATGGGGAATCACGCATTGCAAGGGACCTATATACATCTCATTGGGCCTCGACCCAAAGTCCTCAAATACATCAAATGGGCTGCCTCATATGGGCCTTTCATAAATCAAGTGGGGCCGCATCAATGGGCCTTAAGTACATTGCAATGGGTCATGTCCCATGGGCCTTTGAAAACATCACAATGGGCCTTGTAATATGGGTCTCATA
This sequence comes from Magnolia officinalis, assembly GCA_021015155.1. Lineage (NCBI taxonomy): Eukaryota > Viridiplantae > Streptophyta > Magnoliopsida > Magnoliales > Magnoliaceae > Magnolia > Magnolia officinalis. The sequence continues at coordinate 58,105,389 of JAJHSJ010000001.1, forward strand.
TATATCAAAGTGGGCCTTAACAACAGGCCACAAATACCTCGAATGGGCCTAATCACATGGGCCTTATGTACATCAAGGTGGGCCTCAACAATAGCCACAAATACATTGAACGGGCCTCCTCATATGGCCTTATGAATGCCAAGGTGGGCCTAAACAATTGGGCCTTATATATACCAAAGTGGGGTCCACTTGAACTATAGATCTATCTTATTTCTAGTCTCAAGCATGTTAAGACAAGCTTACCAAATGGTGGACGGTTTGGATGCAACACATGCATCATGGTAGGGCCCATAAAGCCCACCATAATATATATATAGAAAAAGGCACAATACGCACGAGCTGATTTTTAACGTCCCATAAGGTCGAGCTAAGTAGGCCCCACTGTGATGCGTTTTCGAACATTTACCCCATCAGCCAGATGCACCATTCCGTTGTAAGCCTAGGTCTCAAAAATCAAGTCAATCCGTGACTTGTGTAGGCCACGCCACATGCAGATGTGGAGAGGGCCGTGCACCATTTAAAACATTCATAGCCATTTTAAGGGCCCACTGAGATGTGGTTTGTAAATCCAGCCCATCCATCATGCGTGTCCACGTGCATGAGGGTTCAGCCCAAGTTTCAGGCGCATGCCAAAATTCAGGTGGGACCCACCGTCCACTGGCATAAAACACAAACATCACCGTGGGCTCCACCGCCCGCTGGACGGTGGAATACAACAATTACATTACAGTGGGCTCCCACCGTCCACCGTCCAGGGAATAAAACACATAAATCACTGTGGTCTCCCACGTGGGGCCCACCATAACATTTATTTTACATCCAAACTGTTGATAGGGTCACACAGACCTGGGTGAATAGGAAAAACAAATATCAGATTGATTCAAAACTTCCATGGATCCAAAAAGAGTTTCAATGGTAGAGTTCAATCACTGTTGTTTCTTGTGGTGTGGGCCACCTGAGATCTGTATCAAGCTGATTTTTGGAGGGTGGTCCACTACCCTGGGGGCCCACCATATGCACGGATTGGATGACAAATAAACATCAATGTGGGGCCCACGGCTGGAGTCGTGGGTTGCTGCCTCACGCCCATCGTCCGAGCACTCAGCAGCAGCAGCTGCTGCTGCTTTCTTCTTCTTCTTTTTTTTTTTGAAAAGCGGTTTTTCCATGGTTTTTCCTGTGTAGGGCCCGCCTCAGCCAAATCCACCCCGACCACTGGTTTCTACAGTTCATGATCCATCCATCAAGTCCAATATTGGGCATTTTCCGGCGGGTGTAGAAGAATTTAGGTGCATTTAAATGGTGAAAATCACTGATTTCAATGGTTTGGCCCACCAGAAAGTTGGATCAGTTTCACTTTTTGGCTCAGCGCCTAAAATGAGCTGATAAATAAGATGGACGGCGTGGATTGAACACATACATCAAGGTGGGGTCTATATAAGTGGCCATTCTCCAAGGCTTGAGAATCAAGCCAATATTGTGTTTTCCCTTCCACGTCCACATCCCAGGGACGTCCCTGGACGTCTGGCCATCACATGCATTGAGGTGGGCCCCACTTAGGTGGGTCACCAAATGGATGAATGACATGTATAACACATTCATTAAGTGGGGTCCATTCAAGTGGGCCAACCATCACATCATCACAATCAAGGAAAATGGAAAGAGAGAGAGAGAGAGAAAAGTGGGACATGTAAAACCCGTATCCTAGTTCGTACTGTTCCGATGAATCCTGCGATCCTTTCCGTCGAAGTCCGGCAGTCCGTGACCGATAATTGACGTTGCGATCGATCGTAAGTCGTATCCTTTAGATTCAAGTTGGTTTAATCCGAGACCTGTATCATTGCGACCGCACCGTCGCCGCGGTTCCAACGCCGCGACTCACGCATCGATCCGATACCCTGACCAGAAGATGTGAGCCGACGTTTATTTCGAAGAAACGCCGCGCTTTTACGATCCCGAGAGAATCTCTACAACATGTCAAATCAATCCAATCAATCAAATCAATCACATCAATCAATCAATGTCAAGTACACATCACCTTTCTCCACAAGTAAAGCAACCATCAAGTCAACCTTCTCCCACCCTCTCTCTTACACTACCTACCCACATCCATCACTCACCTCACATCAACCCATCACTCACCTCACATCACTCTCTCTCCTTATCTCTCTCTTTCCCTACACCATTTTCCAAGCAACCCAAATGGAAAAAAACCCCACGTTGGGAGCTCTTCCATGAGAGAACAAGCAAAAGTGAGGCCCACCTTTCCCTTCCCAAAACCTCTCATCATAGCCCTTGATTTCCCATCTCCACCGTCAAAGAGGAGCATAAGAAGGTTGGCGTTCCAACGGACCAAAGAGATCAACCGGTGGGTGTTTTGATAGGGTAGTTTTCATGCTTTCTTAGATGGGCCAAGTGAGGCCTACCGATCAATGGTATGGATCTCACTTGGGACCCTAAGATGTGGCCAATGGCCCACTTTGATTATTTTTTTATGTATGATGGAATGCAAGGGAGGGCCCATAGTGTCGGGGTCCCTCCATCACACGTGTGTCCCACTCTTTTTCTCTCTCCCTCTCTCTTTACATTTTTCTTTTCTTGTGATGATATAGTTGTGTGGCCCACTTGGATGGACCCCACGAAGGAGCATGCATTGGAATCCAAACCATCTAAAGGTGGGGCCCACTTTATATATATATGGTAACCACACCACCTCACCATATGTGGCCCACCTATAAAGGGCCCACCTTAGGTGCATTGCTCGCCCAAACAAAAAAAAAAATAAAGGAAAGAGAGTCCAGAGACTCTCTGGACGTTTGAAACAGAAAGGCAAAAAAAAAAAAAAAACGGCCTTTTCTAAGGCATTGGAAGTGGGTCACCTTTATAGGACCCACCTTGATGTATATATTCAATCCAAGCCGTCCATCCCCTTTTTCACCTCATTTTAGGCGTTGAGCCAAAATAGCAAGGTGATCTGATCACTGGGTGGGCCATACCCTCTAAAACCATGTAAAGACACGCCTGAACCTATAAAAGTACTTGGTGGGACCCACCTGGAGTTTGGATGTAGCTGAAACTTGGTCTGGACGGCCAGACTAGTGGGACACACATAATGGGCGGTCTGGATTATGAATCACAGGGCCCCATTTACAAAAAAAAAAAAAAAAAAAAAAAAAAAAAAAAAAAATATATGGCAGCAGCTCTGCCGCTGCCGCTGACAGCGCCAGAGGCGCAGGCGCTGCCTGCGCTGCTGCGGGCGGACGGGCTGGTCCCACGGCTCCAGCCGTGGGCCCCACCATGATGTATATGTTGTATCCACACCGTCCATGAGGTGGACCACCCCGTAAGGTGGGTCCCCTCCGAAAATCAGGCCGATCCACGACTCAGGTAGCCCACACCACAAGGAACAGCGGTGATTGAATTTCACCGTTGAAACTTTTGGGGACAGAGAAGTTTTGAAGCAAGCTGATTTTTTTGTTTTCTTCCCTCCACCCAGGTCTCTGTGACCTTATCAACAGGTTGGACGGCAAATAAAAGTTACAGTGGGCCCCACCTGGGACCCACGGTGATGTATGTGTTGCATTCCCACCGTCCAGACGGACGGTGGGAGCTCCCTTGATGCATGTGTTGTAACCCACCGTCCAGTGGACGGTGGGGCCCCTGTGCATGTGTGTGCACGTGTGTGGGTGGGTGCATGTGTGTGTGTGTGAGTGTGTGACGTGTGTGTATGTGTGTACATATATATATATATATGTATGTGTATATATATGTATATATAATATTATATCATATATAATATTGTATATTTATATTATATATAAATTATATGTTATATTATTTATATTATAAGGGATGGTGGGCCTTCATGTGGGCCCCACCATGATACTTGTGTTGCATCCAAACAATCCACCATTTGGCAAGCTTGTATTAAGGCTTGGGGCCAAAAATAAGATAGATCTAGTCATCATGTGGACCACACTGTTTAGTGACGATTGAACGTCCACCATTAGACCCTTGGGCCACCAAGTTCTTGGTGACCCTATGAACAGATTGCATGAGAAATAAATGTTATGGTGGGCCCTAGGAATTTTAATGGTGGAATTCTTTATCACTACCTACATTGGTGCGGCCCATTGATGTGGCCCATTTAATATGTATACGGCCCACTTGGTATATATAAGGCCCATGTTGTGAAGTCCATCTTGTGTAATTGTGGCCCGTTGTTGAGACCCACCTTGATGTATACATGGCCCATGTGTTTAGGCTTATTCAATGTATTTGTGGCACATGTTACGAGGCCCATTGTGATGTTTCAAAGGCCCATGGGATATGGCCCATTGCAATGTACCTAAGGCCCATTAATGTGGCCCACTTGATTTATATAAGGCCCATATGATGCGGCCCACTTGATGTATCCAAGGCCCATAGGTCGAGGCCCAACGGGAGGTCCTTTGGGTCCATTGCAATGTGTGATTTCCCCATAGTTGTGTAATGATGTCTTATAGCGGGCTATGCCTTGGGAGCAATGTTGGTTTGACGTCCACATTGTAGAATAATGTTGGTTTAATGTCCGCATTATAACGCTCCCTAGGGCCCATTAGTAGGCCCACATTTGTTGATAGTTCACCACTTTATAACATGCTTAGTATAGCTCCATGATTCATGCCCATACGCATCATATGTATGCTTGATATGAGTAGTGACTGAGCATAGCATACGCCATTGGGCAGACCACTTAGGGGACTCCTTATGAGGCGGAGTGCCCCACATTATCGCATTGTACCCGCATGGGTTGCTGCATGATTTGACGGTATGATTCATGCATCTCGCATATGTGTGACTTGATCACTGCACGCCCTAGCGACATAAGGGCCGTGGCTCCACAGGCACATCGTGGATGACCGTATCGGATACCGGAAATACTTTGTTCTAGCACTGTGGGCACTTAGGATGTCCTTGGGTGAGAGTCCCAGAACCTTTTTGGTACCAGGAGATGCTCCAACGTCTAGACCGAGTGGATACACGAGCGCCCGAGTGCCGAATACCAGTAGGCCGCGTCTCCCACTGTGTCGTGGTCGGTTGGAAGGGGGTGTGGCCTTATCCGCCTGAGTGAGGGGGCTATACGCTAGGCTGAGTTTGACCAGCTCGCGAATGTGTCCGCTATCGACGAGCCGGGTAGGTATTGGCAGACTACTGGTCAGGCGGATAGTGTGGTCTCTTCCACTCGCTTGACTGTGCAGCTAGGGAGGAGGCAGTCAGTGTGAGGTGTATTGGACCCCGGTGATATCCTGAGAGGAACTGTACTGATATGTATACTTATAGAGTACTGACATGCTTGATTTGCATCTCGCATATGACATTGGCTACATAGGCCTCACATCGCATGGCCTTGGTATGGCCGATCGCATTCATGCCTTGCATTACATGGCTCTGGTTCAGTTGATAGCATTCATGGACTTGTCGCATACTTCCGCATTACTCTGATACTGTACACTTGGTGTTTGCCATGCGCACACACTTACACCACCCTCTAAGCTTTTGTAAGCTTATGCACGACCGTTGCGTGCAGGTAGCGTTGGACAGCAGCAGCGTTGAGGCAGGAGCGCGCATCAGATCATTTTGGAGCCTTTTGACTATACTGTATTTCCCTTCCCGCATTGTACTTAAAAGTTTTTGATATAGTGGATATGTGTTGATGTTGTTTTGTGATTTGGTTATGCTTGTGGTTATGCTCCATTACAAAAAAAAATTCAGACTGAAAAATCCTCCTTGTAAGATCCCAGGATCGGAATCTGGCGTATGGGCGTTGGGATCCGAGAATGGGGTATTACGGAGGCTGTCGGCGCCGGATTCGGCGATCGGGAATTTTGTGAGCCCGGTTTCCGAGTTTGGGGCGTGACAGAAGTTGGTATCAGAGCATAACTTGGGAATACCTGAGATCACAACACATACCTGCTATGAACTTAGAATAAATAGGTTTCAAGTCCTGATAACTTAGCATTTTTTTCGACATAGCCCCTTGACGTTTATGCCTTCGAGAATTCTCAAGGCTGATAGGCCCTTGTTGCTTCCTGTAGGACGTAATGGCTAGAATACCGACCCGAGCGAATCCCGCTCCACCACCTGCTACTCCTGCTCTACCACCTGTGACTCCCGCTTCATCACCGGATATTCCTGATTTTCAGCCTGTAGATGCCACTCCTTTACCCGAGACCGGTGCGGATCCGACCGTACCTGTGAGTGCCACCCAGTTGCAGCAGATGCTTCAGGCGATGACTGCCATTCTTCAGGGGCAGAGTAGGCGTCCCACTGTTACACCAGCCGAGGCCGAGCAGGAGCGAGCGAGCGCCCTTCTTAAGGACTTCCGACGGCACGATCCTCCACGTTTCAGGGGTGAGCCAGACCCCACTGCAGCCGAGATATGGTGCTCCGAGGTGGAGAAGATATTCGACACCATGAGATGTACTACCCAGCAGCGTGTCCCATTAGCCGTATTTCTTCTACAGGGTGAGGCTCAGTATTGGTGGGCATCTGTAGCCCGATCGGTAGCGGCCGATTTCGAGTGGACCTGGGAGGACTTCGTAGACCGGTTTGACCGGAAGTTCTTTCCTGAGCATGTGCGCCAGCAGCGCGCATTAGAGTTTGAGACTCTGGTCCAGGGGGACATGACTGTGTCCCAGTACGAGGCTCGTTTCGTCGCACTATCGAGATTCGCGACGTATCTTGTTGATGATGAGGGGCGAAAGGCCCGCCGTTTTGAAAACGGTTTGCGTCCTGCCCTCAGGAGTCGTGTGATCGGACACATGCTTCCGACGTTTGAGCAGATCGTAGAGAGGGCCATGATATATGAGACCGATTGGGCTAGTGTGCAGAGAGCCCGTGATCAGAGGGGAGATCAGAAGAGGAAGGCGCCCTCTGGTAGTTCGCAGCCGCAGCAGCATCGTTCACAGCAGCGACGTACGACTCGCCCAGCGTTCCGAGCACCAGCAGTACCCCCAGCACCACCTTCAGGACCATTCACCGGTACTTGCTTTGGGTGCGGTAGGACGGGACATCGTGTGCACGAGTGTCCCCATCCGCAGCGACAGCAGCCGAGGACACCGCATCAGCCTCCACGACAGCCACCACAGCAGCAGCAGCGACCGCAGCATCAGCCTCCTGTACCTCCCCCACAACAGCAGAGACAGCAGGTTAGGCCCCCACAGCGGCCACAGCAGCAGCAGAGACCTCAGAGGGGACCTGCACCTCCCCAGCAGGCCCAGGGCAGGTTCTATGCTGCACAGCAGGACCCACAGTCATCAGGAGGGGTCGTCGAGGGTACACTCCTTGTTTCTACATGCATTGCACGTGTATTGTTTGATTCTGGTGCATCGCATTCTTTTGTGGCCGATGATTTCTGCCGATCGACCGGTTTGCCGATGGAGTCTGCCCGTGAGGGTTTGTCCGTATCGACGCCCTTAGGGAAGACTGCAGTGTTGGGCCGATTTTGTGCATCTTGTCCCATTCTGGTTGGGGATATCTTTTTGCCTGCTGACCTATTCGTATTACCGATGTCCGATTTTGATGTCATCCTGGGCATGGATTGGCTCGCCGAGTACCACGCCATATTAGACTGCTTCGCGAGAACAGTCACGTTCTCTATACCCGGTGTGCCAGAGTTCCAGTTTGTTGCCGAGCCTAGAGGAGTGCAGCTTTCTTGCTTGTTATCGTGTGCCATTGAGGAGCCAGTTACTTTGTGTATCGACCAGCTACCGGTTGTTTGTGGTTTTCCCGATGTGTTCCAGGAGATTCCGGGGTTACCACCTCGTCGGCACACTGAATTCCAGATTGATCTCGTGCCCGGTACCGCGCCTATTTCGAAGGCCCCGTATCGTATGGCACCGTTAGAGTTACGGGAACTGCAGAAGCAGTTGGACGAGCTACGTGAGTTAGGCTTTATCCGACCGAGCAGTTCGCCGTGGGGAGCGCCGGTACTCTTCGTGAAGAAGAAGGATGGTTCGTTGAGGCTTTGCGTAGATTACCGCGAGCTGAACAAGGTCACGATCAAGAACAAGTACCCGCTTCCGCGGATCGATGACTTGTTTGACCAGCTGCAGGAGGCGCAGTTCTTTTCGAAGATAGACTTGCGGTCCGGTTATCATCAGGTTCGGGTTCGAGATGAGGATATCCCGAAGACAGCCTTCAGGACTCGCTATGGTCATTTTGAGTTCCAGGTCATGTCCTTCGGACTGACCAATGCACCTGCAGTATTCATGCAGTTGATGAACGAGGTCTTCCGTTCATATCTCGACCAGTTTGTTGTGGTGTTCATCGACGACATTCTGATATATTCGAGGACCCGTGAGGAGCATGAGCGGCATCTGGAGATTACATTGCAGACCCTCCGTGCACACCAGCTTTACGCGAAGCTGGAGAAATGCGAGTTCTGGCAGGAGGAGGTGAAGTTCCTCGGTCATGTAGTGACGAGGCAGGGCGTCGCCGTAGACCCCTCGAAGATTGATGCTGTGCGTCAGTGGGGCCAGCCCACGAACGCATCCGAGATCCGCAGTTTTCTTGGTTTGGCGGGTTACTATCGACGTTTCATCGAGGGATTCTCTCGTATTGCAGCCCCGTTGACCAGGTTGACACGGAAAGGTGCCGAGTTTGTATGGAGCGACACTTGTGAGCATGCATTTATGGAGTTGAAGGACCGCCTCACGTCCGCTCCTGTCCTCACTCTTCCCTCTGGGAGTGATGGATTTGTTGTATTTACCGATGCCTCACGAGTTGGTTTGGGTGCTGTCCTGATGCAGCACGGGAAGCCGGTGGCTTATGCGTCTCGTCAGCTCAAGGTCCATGAGCTGAACTACCCCACGCATGATTTGGAGTTGGCGGCAGTGGTCTTCGCACTGAAGGTGTGGAGGCACTATCTTTATGGGGTGAGGTTCGAGCTCTTTTCCGACCACAAGAGCTTGAAGTATCTGTTCTCTCAGTCTGAGTTGAACATGAGGCAAAGGCGTTGGATGGAGCTCCTGAAGGACTATGATTTTGACCTCCAGTACCACCCAGGCAAGGCGAACGTGGTGGCGGATGCCCTCAGCCGTCAGCCACGAGGCCTGGTGGCGCACTTGATGATTCGGGAGTGGAGGATGCTCGAGGATGTAGCAGAGTATGACTTCGAGTTTGGTTTGCAGTCTTCTATCATTCAATTGTCGAGCCTGTCGATTCAACCCTCTCTTGTCGCAAGGGTGATCGAGGCTCAACAGGCAGACGAGTCGTTACAGGATTACCGAGTAGAAGCAACATCTGAGAGTCAGACAGATTGGCAGATTGGTTCTGATGGTGGACTTCGCTTTAGAGGCCGATTATGTGTCCCGGATACTCCTGAGTTACGCCGAGATCTTATGACCGAGGCACATCGATCGCGTTTCTCTATCCACCCTGGGTCGACGAAGATGTATCGCGATATGAGGCGTCAGTATTATTGGTCGGGGATGAAGCGCCAGATAGCTAGCTTTGTGGCCGAGTGTGACACGTGCCAGCGTGTCAAGGCCGATCATCAGAGACCCCCTGGTCTATTACAGCCGTTGAGCGTCCCGATGTGGAAGTGGGAGCACATATCTACTGATTTTGTCATGGGTTTGCCGAGGACTCAGCGCGGTCATGACGCCATCTGGGTTGTTGTGGACCGTCTGACGAAGTCGGCACATTTTCTTGCGATTCGTGAGGATTGGCATACGGACCGGCTTGCCAAGATGTTTATTGATGAGATCGTAAGGTTGCACGGTGTTCCTGTTTCGATCGTTTCAGACCGAGACTCGAGGTTCACGTCTCAGTTTTGGAGGAGCTTCCAGAGAGCGATGGGCACTGATTTGCAGCCCAGCACCGCGTATCATCCGCAGACCGATGGGCAGACCGAAAGGGTCAACCAGATCCTTGAGGATATGCTTCGGGCTTGCGCAATTGACTTCTCGGGTAGTTGGGACGAGCACCTGCGATTGGCTGAGTTCGCATACAACAACAGCTATCAGGCGACCATTGGCATGGCTCCTTTTGAGGCATTATATGGCAGACCGTGCAGATCTCCGAGTTGTTGGACCGAGGTTGGAGAGCGCCGTCTCCTAGGTCCTGAGCTTGTGTTGCAGACATCAGAGGCTATCGATATCATCAGGCAGAGGATGCGCACAGCTCAGAGTCGACAGAAGAGTTTTGCTGACCGTCGGCGTCGTCCGTTGGAGTTTGTCGTTGGGGACCATGTGTATCTTAAGGTCTCGCCCATGAAGGGTGTGATTCGTTTTGGAGCGAAGGGCAAGCTTGCCCCGAGATTTATAGGACCTTTCGAGATCACCGGGCGTGTTGGCGCCGTGGCCTATCGGCTTGCCTTGCCATCTCAGTTGTCTGGCGTCCACAACGTTTTCCACGTCTCTATGTTGAGAAAGTGTGGGTCAGACATCGTTCCTGTTATTGATTGGCAGCCGTTGGAGGTTCGTGAGGACGCTTCTTACATTGAGCAGCCAGTTCGTATCCTCGATCGGAAGGAGCAGGTCCTGCGGACCAAGGTCATCCCCTTAGTGAAGGTGCAGTGGGGCCATCATAGTGTAGATGAGGCGTCTTGGGAGCGCGAGGCGGAAATTCGCGAGCGCTATCCCCATCTTTTCGATGTTTGATTGTATATTGTACTGTGTTGCGATTATATATGATGTTATGTTTTCTATTCTCTTGAGAGTTAAGCTTAGCTGTGATGGTAGTACAAATTTCGAGGACGAAATTTTTATTTAGGTGGGGAGAGCTGTAAAACCCGTATCCTAGTTCGTACTGTTCCGATGAATCCTGCGATCCTTTCCGTCGAAGTCCGGCAGTCCGTGACCGATAATTGACGTTGCGATCGATCGTAAGTCGTATCCTTTAGATTCAAGTTGGTTTAATCCGAGACCTGTATCATTGCGACCGCACCGTCGCCGCGGTTCCAACGCCGCGACTCACGCATCGATCCGATACCCTGACCAGAAGATGTGAGCCGACGTTTATTTCGAAGAAACGCCGCGCTTTTACGATCCCGAGAGAATCTCTACAACATGTCAAATCAATCCAATCAATCAAATCAATCACATCAATCAATCAATGTCAAGTACACATCACCTTTCTCCACAAGTAAAGCAACCATCAAGTCAACCTTCTCCCACCCTCTCTCTTACACTACCTACCCACATCCATCACTCACCTCACATCAACCCATCACTCACCTCACATCACTCTCTCTCCTTATCTCTCTCTTTCCCTACACCATTTTCCAAGCAACCCAAATGGAAAAAAACCCCACGTTGGGAGCTCTTCCATGAGAGAACAAGCAAAAGTGAGGCCCACCTTTCCCTTCCCAAAACCTCTCATCATAGCCCTTGATTTCCCATCTCCACCGTCAAAGAGGAGCATAAGAAGGTTGGCGTTCCAACGGACCAAAGAGATCAACCGGTGGGTGTTTTGATAGGGTAGTTTTCATGCTTTCTTAGATGGGCCAAGTGAGGCCTACCGATCAATGGTATGGATCTCACTTGGGACCCTAAGATGTGGCCAATGGCCCACTTTGATTATTTTTTTATGTATGATGGAATGCAAGGGAGGGCCCATAGTGTCGGGGTCCCTCCATCACACGTGTGTCCCACTCTTTTTCTCTCTCCCTCTCTCTTTACATTTTTCTTTTCTTGTGATGATATAGTTGTGTGGCCCACTTGGATGGACCCCACGAAGGAGCATGCATTGGAATCCAAACCATCTAAAGGTGGGGCCCACTTTATATATATATGGTAACCATACCACCTCACCATATGTGGCCCACCTATAAAGGGCCCACCTTAGGTGCATTGCTCGCCCAAACAAAAAAAAAAATAAAGGAAAGAGAGTCCAGAGACTCTCTGGACGTTTGAAACAGAAAGGCAAAAAAAAAAAAAAAAACGGCCTTTTCTAAGGCATTGGAAGTGGGTCACCTTTATAGGACCCACCTTGATGTATATATTCAATCCAAGCCGTCCATCCCCTTTTTCACCTCATTTTAGGCGTTGAGCCAAAATAGCAAGGTGATCTGATCACTGGGTGGGCCATACCCTCTAAAACCATGTAAAGACACGCCTGAACCTATAAAAGTACTTGGTGGGACCCACCTGGAGTTTGGATGTAGCTGAAACTTGGTCTGGACGGCCAGACTAGTGGGACACACATAATGGGCGGTCTGGATTATGAATCACAGGGCCCCATTTACAAAAAAAAAAAAAAAAAAAAAAAAATAAAAAAAAAAAATATATGGCAGCAGCTCTGCCGCTGCCGCTGACAGCGCCAGAGGCGCAGGCGCTGCCTGCGCTGCTGCGGGCGGACGGGCTGGTCCCACGGCTCCAGCCGTGGGCCCCACCATGATGTATATGTTGTATCCACACCGTCCATGAGGTGGACCACCCCGTAAGGTGGGTCCCCTCCAAAAATCAGGCCGATCCACGACTCAGGTAGCCCACACCACAAGGAACAGCGGTGATTGAATTTCACCGTTGAAACTTTTGGGGACAGAGAAGTTTTGAAGCAAGCTGATTTTTTTTGTTTTCTTCCCTCCACCCAGGTCTCTGTGACCTTATCAACAGGTTGGACGGCAAATAAAAGTTACAGTGGGCCCCACCTGGGACCCACGGTGATGTATGTGTTGCATTCCCACCGTCCAGACGGACGGTGGGAGCTCCCTTGATGCATGTGTTGTAACCCACCGTCCAGTGGACGGTGGGGCCCCTGTGCATGTGTGTGCACGTGTGTGGGTGGGTGCATGTGTGTGTGTGTGAGTGTGTGACGTGTGTGTATGTGTGTACATATATATATATATATGTATGTGTATATATATGTATATATAATATTATATCATATATAATATTGTATATTTATATTATATATAAATTATATGTTATATTATTTATATTATAAGGGATGGTGGGCCTTCATGTGGGCCCCACCATGATACTTGTGTTGCATCCAAACAATCCACCATTTGGCAAGCTTGTATTAAGGCTTGGGGCCAAAAATAAGATAGATCTAGTCATCATGTGGACCACACTGTTTAGTGACGATTGAACGTCCACCATTAGACCCTTGGGCCACCAAGTTCTTGGTGACCCTATGAACAGATTGCATGAGAAATAAATGTTATGGTGGGCCCTAGGAATTTTAATGGTGGAATTCTTTATCACTACCTACATTGGTGCGGCCCATTGATGTGGCCCATTTAATATGTATACGGCCCACTTGGTATATATAAGGCCCATGTTGTGAAGTCCATCTTGTGTAATTGTGGCCCGTTGTTGAGACCCACCTTGATGTATACATGGCCCATGTGTTTAGGCTTATTCAATGTATTTGTGGCACATGTTACGAGGCCCATTGTGATGTTTCAAAGGCCCATGGGATATGGCCCATTGCAATGTACCTAAGGCCCATTAATGTGGCCCACTTGATTTATATAAGGCCCATATGATGCGGCCCACTTGATGTATCCAAGGCCCATAGGTCGAGGCCCAACGGGAGGTCCTTTGGGTCCATTGCAATGTGTGATTTCCCCATAGTTGTGTAATGATGTCTTATAGCGGGCTATGCCTTGGGAGCAATGTTGGTTTGACGTCCACATTGTAGAATAATGTTGGTTTAATGTCCGCATTATAACGCTCCCTAGGGCCCATTAGTAGGCCCACATTTGTTGATAGTTCACCACTTTATAACATGCTTAGTATAGCTCCATGATTCATGCCCATACGCATCATATGTATGCTTGATATGAGTAGTGACTGAGCATAGCATACGCCATTGGGCAGACCACTTAGGGGACTCCTTATGAGGCGGAGTGCCCCACATTATCGCATTGTACCCGCATGGGTTGCTGCATGATTTGACGGTATGATTCATGCATCTCGCATATGTGTGACTTGATCACTGCACGCCCTAGCGACATAAGGGCCGTGGCTCCACAGGCACATCGTGGATGACCGTATCGGATACCGGAAATACTTTGTTCTAGCACTGTGGGCACTTAGGATGTCCTTGGGTGAGAGTCCCAGAACCTTTTTGGTACCAGGAGATGCTCCAACGTCTAGACCGAGTGGATACACGAGCGCCCGAGTGCCGAATACCAGTAGGCCGCGTCTCCCACTGTGTCGTGGTCGGTTGGAAGGGGGTGTGGCCTTATCCGCCTGAGTGAGGGGGCTATACGCTAGGCTGAGTTTGACCAGCTCGCGAATGTGTCCGCTATCGACGAGCCGGGTAGGTATTGGCAGACTACTGGTCAGGCGGATAGTGTGGTCTCTTCCACTCGCTTGACTGTGCAGCTAGGGAGGAGGCAGTCAGTGTGAGGTGTATTGGACCCCGGTGATATCCTGAGAGGAACTGTACTGATATGTATACTTATAGAGTACTGACATGCTTGATTGGCATCTCGCATATGACATTGGCTACATAGGCCTCACATCGCATGGCCTTGGTATGGCCGATCGCATTCATGCCTTGCATTACATGGCTCTGGTTCAGTTGATAGCATTCATGGACTTGTCGCATACTTCCGCATTACTCTGATACTGTACACTTGGTGTTTGCCATGCGCACACACTTACACCACCCTCTAAGCTTTTGTAAGCTTATGCACGACCGTTGCGTGCAGGTAGCGTTGGACAGCAGCAGCGTTGAGGCAGGAGCGCGCATCAGATCATTTTGGAGCCTTTTGACTATACTGTATTTCCCTTCCCGCATTGTACTTAAAAGTTTTTGATATAGTGGATATGTGTTGATGTTGTTTTGTGATTTGGTTATGCTTGTGGTTATGCTCCATTACAAAAAAAAAATTCAGACTGAAAAATCCTCCTTGTAAGATCCCAGGATCGGAATCTGGCGTATGGGCGTTGGGATCCGAGAATGGGGTATTACGGAGGCTGTCGGCGCCGGATTCGGCGATCGGGAATTTTGTGAGCCCGGTTTCCGAGTTTGGGGCGTGACAGGACACACGTGTGATGGAGGGACCCCGACACTATGGGCCCCCCCTTACATCCAATCATACATCAAATGATAATCAAGGTGGGCCATCGGCCACATCTTAGGGTCCAAAGTGAGATCCATACCATTGATCGGTAGGCCTCACTTGGCCCATCATAAAAACACAGAAATCTAGCCTATAGAAGCACCCACCTAGCGGTCTCCTTGGTCCGTTGGAATGCCTATCTCCTTGTGCTCCTCTTTGATGGTGGAGATGGGAAATGGATGGATATGATGATGGGTTTTAGAATGGGAAAGGTGGGCCTCACATATACATTTTTTTTCTCTCATGGAAGAGCTCCAACGTGGGATTTTTCCTTGCTTGGGAATGTGGAGAAATGAGAAGGAGAGAGAGGGTTGTAAGGGAGAGAGAGTGATGTGAGGTGAGTGATGGGTGAGGTGAGAGATGGGTTGACTTGGTGGTTGCTTTACTTGTGGAGAAAGGTAGCATGGGTTGCTTGTACTTGACATTGAAGTGATTGATTGATTGATGTGATTGATTGATTGATGGGATTGATTTGACATTGTGTAGAGATTCTCTCGGGATCGTAAAAGCGCGATGTTTCTTCGAAATAAATGCCGTCCCACATCTTCCGGCTTGGGTATCGGATCGGTGCGCAAGTCGCGGTGTTGGAACCGCGGCAACGGTACGGTCGCAATGGTACAAGTCTCGGATTAAGCCGATTCGATTCTACAGGATACGACTTAGGGTCGATCGCAACGTTGATTATACGTCACAGGTTGCCAGAATTTGACAGTAAGGATCGCGGGAGTCGACGGAACAGTACGGACTATGATATGGGTCTTACAATAACCCTTTCACCAGCGGCCAAATTATTATTCTTATCAATCTGCAACGTCATTGGTCAATCTTGCACAGTGAACCTTTCGATCGTTAAAACATCTTTGTCTCTCTAGATAATTGGGTTAGAAAAGAGCCTAGGATCTTGACAGGATGTTTGGAAGAAAATGGACACTACCAAAGAGTAGGCAGAATTCTTTGTCCCTCTAGACAATTGCTTTCTGAAAGTAACAACATCCATTTCACCAATCTTCCTGACAACATCAGCCTTGTCATTAAAAACTTTATTTGATCTGCTCTTGAGATTAGAGTTATGTCATGGGAGAGACAATAATGTCTCAATTTCTGTATTGCGAATATTAATGCCAAGCATTCTTTCTCGATCGGAGAATAGTTGCATTCCGCGCCCATTAGAGTTCGGCTTAGATAGTAAAGAGCAGTTTCTTTCCCTTCTTCATTCACCTGTGCTAACAAGGATCCCAGCGAGTTTTTGGCCGCAGATATATATAAGATAAGTGGTTTACCTTTTACAGGAGCTGTCAATACCGGGGGCTGCTTTAGCAACTCTTTTATTGAATCAAATGCATTCTGACAGGCTCTGTCCCATATGAATTTTGTTCCTTTCTTCATTAAGTGTGAAAATGGCTGACACCTCCCTACCAGATTTGAAATAAAATGACGGATATACGCCAGCTTCCCTTGCAGGCTTTTCAATTCCTTTAATGTCTTCGGAGGCGGCATATCTTGGATGGGCTTTACTTTGCCCAGGTCAATTTCAATCCCTCTGTGTCTGATGACAAAGCTAAGAAACTTTCCTGATAACACTCCAAAAGCGCACTTAGCCGGGTTCATTTTTAACACTTCTTTCTGAGCCGACGAAAGACCGATGTCAAATGTTCGCGGTGCTCCTGATGACCACCTGATCTAACTACCAGATCATCAACGTAACATTCGACGTGCTTGTGTATCATATCTTGAAAAAGATTCTACATTGCCCTTTGATATGTTGCTTCGACATTCTCAAGACCGAACGACATCACCTTGTAATAATAAATTCCCAGCGAAGTCCTGAATGCCGTTGCTTCTTCATCTTCGTGCCATCCTAATCTGATTATAACCAGCATAGCCATCAATGAAAGACATTATAGCATATTGTGTCATACTATCAATCAACAGTTTCGTTATTGGGAGGGGAAAATCATCTTTCGGGCAAGCTTCATTCAGATCTCTAAAATCTACGCACACCCTGATTTGTCTGCTTTTCTTTTTTACTAGGACAATATTCGATATCCACTTTGGATATTTCACCTCTCTAATAAATCTGACTTTAATCAATTTATTCACTTCTTCCTCTATTAGAGAGACCAGATTTGGATGAAATCGCCTTTGCGCTTGCTTAATCGGTTTCTTGTCCTTAGAAATATTTAATCGATGCACCACTACTAAAGGGTCCAAACATGGCATTTCCGCATATGTCCAAGAGAAGACATCTTTATTTTCTTTCAACAATCGATAGCTGATCAGCATCTACTTCCGCATATGTCCAAGAGAAGAAATTTGACGTAAAGGCATCCTGCATCTGTTCCCACGTGTGTATCGACCCCGGAGCTAGACTAGTATACCATCGAAATGCTTTGCTTGTAGAGATGACCCGAACAAACGTAGGCAGTATTGCGGTATTGTGAAGAAATTCCCCATGTTGGTAATAAAGTGCATCAAATGCTCTTCAGGCGACCCTTCTCCATTAAACTTCTGAAAATTTGGATGTTTGAAGTTGGTCAGGAATGGGACATCTTCTACTTCCCGTGGATTGGGTGTTTGATATCGGAATCGACCGACATTTTCGCGTTCTCTTTCCATCTTGACGGCTTCCTCAATAACCTGTCGTACTTCTTCTTGAGTCATAGTCCGTACTGCGGGAGCAGATCCGAGCGACCCTACTCCTTATGGTTGGAAATCTTCAGGTCAGTGTTCTTGCCCATTCATCATACCCATTACCGGAAGAGCTGTTATCTGAGCTACATTATGCGCAAGAGTTTCCAGGGCTTCTCTGATGTTTCTACATTCTTCCATCAACGTTCTCTGTGCCTGCGCCATTTCGTTCATGCGGTCTTCCGTAGTTGGCGTAGCTGAAAAGGCCGAACTACATGTCCTATAAGGGGGGTGAATAGGACTACACCAAATTAAAAAATAATAGCAGAATTTAAATAAATTAAATACAGATAGCAATAGACAATCCCACAATGCTGAATTTAAAGACAACCTTAAATGAACGGGTATTGAGAGGTTGATACAGATGTTGCTCTAAGGACAACCTTGCACCATAAAAACCAAGGGTTTATGGCAGGACAACCTTACTAGAATGGTTTGTGTATCAAAAACTCAAACCGATACAGAGAAATAAAAAAATAAATAGCAAGAAAGGAAATCTAAGCTATTACAACATTCGCACACATCCACATAAGGATTACAACATTCTCCACAAATGTAAAAAAGGGAAATTACAACAATCCACAAAAGGAAATAAACATTCAAACCATAAGACAAGAAATTATAGTGGTTCGCTTGTGTGTACACCAACTGTTTAGAAAAACAGCCACACAACTACTCCACTCCTAATATCCTCAAACAGTGGATATTAGCATTCACTATGAAAAATAGGTTTTTCTAGATTCACCTAAAACCCTCACAATTGTTCTTTTAAGTGGGCTTACAATTCAAAAACCCCACGCTCTGAGTTTTCTAGATTAACCTCAGACAAACCAAAACAGAGAGATTTTTCTGGCACAATCTCAATGAAACCAAAAATAGAAATTTACAATAATGTAAAATACCTAGATATTCTCTTTTTGATACAGCCTGGAAGAACCAAGTTGGAGTAGAATTTCAATGTAGAAGTTCAATGTCCAAACTCACATATGAAATGGTTCTAGGTTCTAAATTGATTTTAGATTTAAAGCACCTTGGGCTAGCTTGATTTGATTTTGATTCCAAGAAATGGGAATACTTCAATCGCTCTTTCAAATAAAATTGGAATGCAGAATACAAAATCAAATAGAAAGAAAGTTAATAAAAGAGAATATTAAATGAGCACAATATGGCTTAAAAAGATCACTAACTTATCTCTTAGAGCAGCGTATTGATTTAGCTTTAATTGAACGAAATACTCTAAAATTCATCGTTTATTTATAGGTGAAGAAATCACGTTCACGACTGGTCTTGTGGACACTACAACTGGTCGTAGGACCAACAGATTTTTAAAATTTTGAGCGTGATCGGATAAAGTTGTTCCATAACTGGTCGTAAGCCTTTCACGACCGGTCGAGGGACCTCCACGACTGGTCGTGTGGAGCCAGATTTAGTTGTTGGACTTTGAGTCGAGGCTGCAGGACTGGTCAAGAACGAGTCGAGCATTGTTCACATGACCAGTCGAGCAGTCTCCAAGACTGGTCGAGGCTTAACAAAAAATTATGAAAATTTGTAACAACCTTAGGACTGATTGTGAAATTTCTTGGACTAGTCGAGCCAGTGCTAGGACTAGTAGAACAGAGTCTAAGACTAGTTGAGAAGTAGTCTATTCACTTATAAAATGAGTCAATTGAATTATGTATTCAGAATGACCTACCCTAAGGTCAATCTAGGGTCATTTATACCTTGTTAGTGATGTATGAACATTGAGACTTATTTTTCTTCAGTTGATAGTCGTTCTTTGAAGTTCGCAAAGCTTGAGACCTTGTCATAGGCTGAAGCTTGAACTTGAGAATCTTGAAGCTTGAAATTGACTAACATTGAAGCTTGAATTTGAGTATTAAAGTCTAGAGACATTGTCTTGACTTGTACGAAGCTTTGAAAATCTTGAACTCTTGAGAATTGATTGCTTGAATTCACAATTGATGTTGTACATAAACATGAACAAGTAATCTTTCCTTTGAATTTTTTGAACTAAAGACCCTTGTACTTGAGAGATGCACAGACTTCATTATGTAGATGAGCTGGATAAGACACAGATTCCAAGAGAGGTTTTGGCACTATAAAATTTGACAATATAGGAGCTGGAAACCATAGCACTTACAATCTCCCCCCTTTGTCAAATTTGTGACAAAACACACTCCATACAAACATAAGCATTATACGCAGAGAGAATCGTGCACCAGTTATAAAAAAATGCATCAATTCCAATACTCCCCCTTACTTAACTCCCCTTCACAAAATAGAATCATCCACAATCCACATGCAATATATCACAAGCATTAACAAAATTCTCCCCCTTTTTGTCACAATATGACAAAGGAAGGAATTAAGAAATAAAAGTGAAAGCAGATAAAGAAAGGAGAATAAGAAGAGTAGTGAGGAATAAATGATCAACAAAGTCAAAATATCAAACCATAAGCAGGACATGTTCAAACAAAATTATCCAAGTTTAATCAAGTACAACTAAGTTAAGCCAAGTTAAGCCAAGTACTACCTCAAAAGACAAAATAAATCCAAGTATCATTAAACTTAATACAAACCAAAATTAGAAAATACTAATTAAATCCTAAAGAGGGAGCATGAGTATATGGATCAATTTGATGTGAACCCTTATTAATGCGCCTCATATATTTACGCATATAAGCAAATTAAGAATCCTGGGTTACACGAATCCGAGCCACCTGTTCCTCAAGAGTATGCAACCTCTCAGTGAAACCAGAAGGTTGATAATCAGGATCAGCCTCAGAATCTGATTCGATCTTATCAAAGATATCATCTATGTTAATGTCATCTGGAGGTAAATCGCCTTCTTCTTCATTTGCGGCATCATTTCCACCAGCACCTACATTGACTTGGCCTGCTGCCAACCTCAAATTCATCTTGTTTATATTTGAGTTGTTGAAGATTAGGTGTTGAAATAGTTACTAACATATGGGTAGCCAACACAATAATAAGATATGCAAAAGGGATATCACTGTGTCCAGGATGGAGACAGAATTGTATGATGGAATGACAGATTAAAGAAGGAAGACATACAGATGTACCGGAGATGATGGAATGCAAAATCAAAACCATGAAAGAGGTGAGTTCGGTTTTGTTACCAGAACGTGGATAAAGATTTAAGATAAATATCCTGTGAAGGACCCTGTATCTGGGTAACAAATACTTTGAAGCAAGCGCATTCCCATTTTGACTCCATTGCCCATCTATATTACACAATGCTCTAGTAAGTATACATTTTTCTTATTCAGATGGTTTAACAACTAGAGTATTAATTGGAATACCTTCATCATTGACAGGTATGTCCATTAGAGCAGAGATCAGATGTCGGTCTATTTCAAATAGACATTCTCTAGTTGCAGTAATAAATGTTAAATTATTTGTTGAAAAATAAAAAATACATGCAAACATAGTTTGTGCATTAAACCGGTATGCCGACCCACCCCAATGTAGAATGTTAGTCCATCCTACAGATTGGAGAAGACGAAGGAGTTCAAACGGATCTATATGTTCAACATGAGCAGGTCGTTCAACTATAACATTGCGCAACCTTAAATCCCGCACATAGGAGGGATCATCTTCGTGTGACTGAAGGTGGTGCCTTATTATAGGTGTTGATCTGGAAGTTGAAGGACCACGAGAACTTTTCCTTTTGCCTCTACCTTCCATTTACAACTAGAAAATCAAGGAATTAAAAGGTTGCAAAAGAAGTAGAGTGGGTTTTCTTAAAATCAAATTTTGGAGAAGAAAACCTTAAAAACCTCAATGAAACAAGAAATAAATCACACCAAATATGAAAAAGGAGTGAAAAGAACTTGAATTTAGAAGGAAAATGGAAATAAAACACTAACCTTAAAGATCTAGGAAGATGGGTTCGACCGGTAGAGTTAAAACCTGTTGGAGAAGAAACCCAAATGAAGAAAAATGGGTTTTTCCCCCAAATTAAAGCACCAGACGCGCTACCTGACTGGTCGAGTACATGCTCGACCGGTCGTGCCACGACTGGTCGAGTATGTACTCGACTGGTCGTGCACAGCCAAAAATGTGCATTTTTCATGAAATTTGAAATTTTAAACAGATAATTAGCAAATATATATACAATATAATACATAAATGCATAAATAATCAATTCAAATTGCACATACTAAGATCAAATTTTAATTTAGAAAACCTACTTTTGTCGAGCGGTTTCGTGAAATGTTAGCAAGTTGAGTCTCGGTCGGAATGTATTCCAAAGAAATTGTCTTTTCTTTCACTTATTCACGAATGTAGTGATATCTAATGTCAATGTGCTTGGTTCGTGAATGCTGGATTGGATTTTTAGATATATTAATTGCTCTAGAATTATCATAATATAAAACCATAGAGTCCTGTGCAATTCTGTAATCGCTTAACATTCTTTTCATCCATACAAGTTGAGTACTTGCATTACCTACTGCAATGTATTCAGCCTCAGCGGTAGAGAGCGATACGGAACTTTATGGATGAAAAGAATGTTAAGAAACCATCAGGTTGCTGTTTAACTTGCAACCCAAGAAAATAATTCAATTCTCCAACCATGCTCATTTCGAACTTAGATTTCATAAGATCTGCAAACTCAACAGTCATGTTAACATAGGTAGATTCATAAATAATATCATCAACATAAATTTGCACTATTAAAATGTGATCATTATGTTTCTTTACAAACAGAGTTTTATCAACACTTCCCATTATAAAGTTATGACTTAGTAAAAACTTAGTCAATTTTTCATACCATGCCCTAGGAGCTTGTTTTAAACTATAGAGAGCATTTTTAGGAGATAGAAATGATCAGTATTCTTAGGGTCTTCAAAACCTGTTGGTTGTTCAACATACACTTCTTCATGCAAATCGCCATTCAAGAATGCACTCTTTACAACCATCTGATATATTTTGAACTTTTTAAAGCATGCAATGGATATAAATAGTCTGATTGATTCAAGACGAGCTACTAGGGCAAAAGTCTCATCATAATCGATACCTTCAATTTGAGTATACCCTGGTACAACCAGTCTAGCATTGTTTCTAACAATATTACCAAGTTCATCAGACTTATTTTTAAAAATCCATTTAGTTCCGATAATGTGTTTATCTTTAGGTCTAGGAACTAAGTACCAAACATCATTTCTAACAAATCGATTAAGCTCTTCTTGCATCGCAACTATCCAGTTTTCGTCAATAAGAGCTTCTTTTACGTTAGCCGATTCTATATGAGATGTAAAGCACACATAGTTACACACATCTTCTAGTTGTCTACAAGTGCGTACACCAGTGAGAGGGTTTCCAAGAATTTAATTAGTTGGATGGTCTTTAACAGTCCTTAGTTCAGAATTATTTTGAATTGATGAAGAATCTAGTTTATCAATTAGAAGTACTTCATCATTATCTGAACTCGAGACAAGTGTATTCAAGTGATCGTCAATAACCACATTAATAGACTTTTGAATCACACCAATCCTCTTGTTAAAAACCCGATATGCTCGACTATTCAGAGCATACCCTAAAATACCCCTTCATCACTTTTGGTGTCAAATTTTTCCAGATTTTCTTGGTCACGTAAAATATAGCACTTGCTACCAAAAACTCGAAAGTATTTAACAGTAGGCTTCTTATCAAACTACATTTCCTAAGCCATTTTATTATTTGATCTAGTATAGACGCGGTTAATTATATAACATTCAGTATTTACGGCTTCGACCCAAAGATTTTTAGGGAGCTTCATACTATTTAACATTACATTTGCTATTTCTTGAAGCACTATATTTTTTCTTTCTACTATACCATTTTGTTGTGGTGTTTTGGGCGTAGAGAATTCATGTGATATTCCCTGGTCACTGCAAAACTTCTCAAAACCGCTATTCTCAAATTCTGATCCATGATCGCTACGGATCTTATAGACTTGAGTCTCTTTTTCAGTTTGGATATGTTTAAGTACCCTTTTAACTTCTTCAAGAGTTTCTGATTTGTCTCTTAAGAAGACTACTCAAGTATATCTGATAAAGTCATTAACGATTACCAGAATATACTTTTTGCCACTTCGACTCTTCGTTCTAGTTGGTCTATAAAGATCCATATGGACAAGTTCGAGCGATTTAGATGTGGCATTGGAGTCCACTTTTTTGTGAGAACTCCTAGTTTGCTTGCCAATCTGGCATTCGCCACATATTTTATCTATTTTTTGTATTTTGGGTAAGCCTCATACTAAGTCTCTTTTGCTCAATCTATATAAGTTGCGATAGTGTACATGTCCAAGGCGTTTATGCCATAATTCAGTCTCATTGGTATGGACCATGTAACATGATAAATTAGATGAGCTAGAGTCACTTACAATGTAACAGTTTTCAGAAGTTCTACGGCCAATTAATATTAGTGAACCATTTTTATTTAAAATTTCACACCCTAGGTTAGTAAATTTTATGCTATGATTTTAATCGCATATTTGAGAAATGCTCAATAAGTTGTATTTTAAACCTTCTACATATAAAACATTCTCAAATAAAGGGAGGTTAGAAAGTTGAACCGTACCTTCGCCAATAATCCTGAAGTTGCTACCATTACCGAATGTGACTGAACCATCAGTCATGTCTTTAAGATTGGTGAACAGACCTTTGTCACCGCTCATGTTTCTGGAGCATCCACTGTCTAGGTACCACTTCAAATGGTTTAAAGCCTTGAAAGTGGTGTGGGTAACCAAGCAAGTAACCTTAGGAACTTATTTCATTACAGTTTTGGGTTTAAGAGTATAGTTGGTCTTTTTGTGTTTGTAGTTGATATAAGACCGACCCACTGAGTTAGATTTTAAGAGCTCCTTAAGTAAATAAACAATTTTCTCAGCTAAAGGATTACGATTCTGATTTTTATTGTTGAAATTATTGATTTTAGGTTTTAAGGATCGAAAAGTTTTAGTATTTTTAGAAAAAAATTTGATTTAGACTTTTCCCTTTTGAGTTTGAAGACTCTCCTTTCACAAACTTAAGAGGAGTATTCTTATGTTTGGGAGGAATATTTTTGTCGTAGCCCAAACTGGATCGGTCGCCACATTTTCAGGATCCGGATAAAAGTTTTTCTAACTCAGGATCACCTTGGGCATACTTCCAAGTGTCTTTTAAACTCAAAAGTGAAGAGACTTCAAGTTTTAGTTTTTCGTTTTCAGATTTTAGATTTTCATTCAGGGAGGTTTTGAAATCTAAATCACATTTATTTTTTCAAAACTATCTGAAATGTGGGATTTTTGTAAAACAAGAATATCAAAATTTTCTTTAAGTTTCGAAAACTTTTCTTTTTGAAGTTTTAGTTTTACGGCAATTTTAAAACTTACCTTGTATAGGGCATTGTAAGCATCTTGAAGATCTTCTTCATTTTCATGATCACTATTCAGATTTTCTCCACTAGTTAAATCATCATTATCTGAAAAAGTGAACTTAGCTAGAGTCATAAGAGATCTTTTCTTATCATTAGATTTTTAAAAATCAACCCTCTTTTTACTTTTGAAAATTTTGGAAAACTTTTTAGCTAAAAGGGCCATATCATCTTCAGAATTTTTTAAATCAGAATTACTACTATTTTCTTGAGAAAAATATTTAGAAGATTTAAGGGTGATGGATTTACCTTTAAGAGCTTTAAAAGTTAACTCATAAGTCTGTAATGATCCAACTAATTCTTCTACCCTTATATTGTCCGTATCACGAAGTTCCTGGATCGTAGTCACCTTTGAATTGAACCGTTCAGGTAGTGAGCGTAGTACCTTTACACAAACTTTACTTTCTAGGATTTTATCACCGAGACGCCAGATAGAGTTGACAATGTCATTTAATCTAGTATAAAAGTCCATGAAAGTTTCACTTTCCTCCATACGTATTTCCTCAAATTTGGTTATGAGGATTTGGATTTTAGATTTCATGACAATTGTTGTTCCCACGTGTGTCATTTCTAAAATATCCCAAGCTTGCTTTGCAGTATCCCAGGATATAATTCTTTTGAATTCATCTGGTGATAGTGCCCAAGTGATTGCATTTAGTGCTTTTACATTGGCACTACTCTCACTTTTCTGAAGAGTGGTCCAAGAGAAATAAGGTGTAATTCTCATATATTTGGATTCATCGATACCAGTTACTTCAGTGGTATGAGGGGTCCAATCAATCACTGTGGCTTGTCACACACTCTCATCCATGGATTTTAAGAAAATTCTCATCCTGGCTTTCTAATAGGCATAATTGGAGCCATCAAATGTTGGAGACCTAGTGACTGATAGGCTATCAAAATTTGGCATCTTACAAAGCTTAGATCTATTAGCTCAGGAAATTAATCCAAAAAGTAATAACAATTAAAATGAGCTATTAGACTTTGATACCACTAGAAAAGGCCGATCTATATGTCCTAGAGGGGGGGGGGGTGAATAGGACTATGCCAAATTAAAAAATAATAGCGGAATTTAAATAAATTAAATACAGACAGCAATAAACAATCCCACAATGCTGAATTTAAAGACAACCTCGAATGAATGAGTATTGAGAGGTTGATACAGATGTTGTTCTAAGGACAACCTTACACCATAAAAACCAAGGGTTTATAGCAGGACAACCTTACTAGAACGGTTTGTGTATCAAAAACTCAAACTGATACAGAGGAATAAAAAAATAAATAGCAAGAAAGGAAATTTAAGTTATTACAACATTCCCACACATCCATATAAGGATTACAACATTCTCCACAAATGTAAAAAGGGAAATTACAACCATCCACAAAAAGAAATAAACATTCAAACCACAAGACAAGAAATTATAGTGGTTCGCTTGTGTGTACACCAACTGTTTAGAAAAACAGCCACACAACTACTCCACCCCTAATATCCTCAAACAGTGGATATTAGCATTCACTATGAAAAATAGGTTTTCTAGGTTCACCTAAAACCCTCACAATTGTGTCTTTCAAGTGGGCTTACAATTCAAAAACACCACGCTCTGAGTTTTCTAGATTAACCTCAGACAAACCAAAACAAAGAGATTTTTCTGGCACAATCTCAATGAAACCAAAAACAGAAATTTACAATAATGTAAAATACCTAGATATTCTCTTTTTGATGCAGCCTGGAAGAACCAAGTCGGAGTAGAATTTCAACATAGAAGTTCAATGTCCAAACTCACATATGAAATGGTTCTAGGTTCTAAATTGATTTTAGATTTAAAGCACCTTGGGCTAGCTTGATTTGATTTTGATTCCAAGAAATGGGAATACTTCAATCCCTCTTTCAAATAAAAATGGAATGCAGAATACAAAATCAAATAGAAAAAAAGCTAATAAAAGAGAATATTAAATGATCACAATATGACTTTAAAATATCACTAACTTATCTCTCAGAGGGGCATATTGATTTAGCTTTAATTGAATAAAATACTCTGAAATTCGTCGTCTATTTATAGGTGAAGAAATCACGTTCATGACTGGTCCTGTGGACACTACGACTGGTCGTAGGACCAACAGATTTTTGAAAATTTGAACACAATCGGATAAAGTAGTTCCATGACTGGTCGTAAGCCCTTCACGACCGGTCGAGGGACCTCCACGACTGGTCGTGTGGAGCCAGATTTAGTTGCTGGACTTTGAGTCGAGGCTATAGGACTGGTCGAGAATGAGTCAAGCACTGTTCATACAACCGGTTGAGCAATCTCTAGGACTGGTCGAGGCTTTAAAAAAAATTCTGAAAATATGCAACAACCTTAGGACTGGTCGTGGAATTTCTTGGACTGGTTGAGTCAGTGCTAGGACTAGTCGAATAGAGTCCAAGACTAGTTAAGAAATAGTCTATTCACTTATAAAATGAGTCAATTGAATTATGTATTCAGAATTACCTACCCTAAGGTCAATTTAGGGTCATTTATACCTTGTTAGTGATGTATTACATTGAGTCTTCTTTTTCTTCAGTTGATAGTCGTTCTTTGAATTTCGCGAAGCGTGAGACCTTGTCATAGGATGAAGCTTGAACTTGAGACTCTTGTAGCTTGAAATTGACTAACGTTGAAGCTTGAACTTGAGTATCAAAGTCTAGAGACGTTGTCTTGACTTGTACGAAGCTTTGAAAATCTTAAACTCTTGAGACTTGAAAGTTTGAATTCACAATTGATGTTGAACATAAACATGAACAAGTAATCTTGCCTTTGAAGTTTTTGAACTAATGACCCTTGTCCTTGAGAGATGCATAGACTTCATGATATAGATGAGCTGGATAAGACACAGATTCCAAGAGAGGTTTTGACGCTATAAAATTTGACAATATAGGAGCTAGAAATCATAGCACTTATAGTAGCCCTCTGATCTATTTCAGCCATATGAACTGTGGCTTCCCCAATTTCTGATGAAGCTGTTACCGAAACGGGGTAAGAGTACGTTAACGAAATGGGGCTTACCAATAGGGGAGCCCTGCTTGATTTTTCCATACTTTCGCTGCAGCTATTTGATTGCGATGTTGCAGGAGCAGGTGATTCCGCGAGTACCGCTTTTCCATTTTGTTCTTTTCTCCATCTAGCTCTTGAAGCAATTAGAGCTGGGAAATCACGTGATGCTAATTGTGGAACTACATGCCTAGGATATATGGAGGAAGGGGTCAATTCAAGATTCTTTCTGGCTGCGTTCCGTGTTACCGGTCCCCTGGTCCATAGCAGAGGCAGACCCGTTCTCAAGTTTCTTGCATTTCGAGCTTTGCTTCATCGAGATGTTATGATGGTCCAGTTCTCGCCGTCTTCCAATACTTGAGGTGACGCAGATATGACTCCAACTATTGTTCGAGCTGAGTCATCTTTGTATATTGAAGACCGAGTTTTACACTTCGGCGGCTAGCTCGGCATATATTCCACCATAAATCTAGTTGTGGTGAAATAGAAGTTTATTTTCAATGCTGAGTTTGCCATTTGATCGTAGTTTACAATCTTATCTTCTTAACTTCAAAATAAGACACGACAATCGTAATCGTTATTAAGATAACAATATAATAATCTAAGAGATGAAGGGGAGGATGTTTCCACTAAGAGTCGCCATTTTAGTGTCAGATAGATGCCAAACTTCAATGAAAGTTCTATAACTATCTCAATATTAACATTAAATAAGATGATAATTCCCCAACAGAGTCACCATTTTGTTTCAAACAAGAAACAAATGCATTTGATTTGGGGATTATCTTATTTAAATGTAACAAAGAAAGAGTCTATATAGAACAATCATCATATTATTAATACCGAGTTCATTTACATCTACGAATATCCCTTGATTTTAAGATAGATTATTTAGAAATACATGAATTAACAAAGTTCAAATGTCCAAGCCAGATGTCAAGTCTAGCAGCACTTCGACTTGTGATTTGATCATCTCTTTAAGAGGAATATGATATAGATTTCTTCAACTGATTTCTACTCTTGAAGCTTGGACAGAAGGAAATCTGGAGACTTTAGTTATTTGGGCAGCATGTCAGCATCATAGCATCATAGACTGCAGGGCAGTCTGGTTGCACGGACTCGCGCAACCGATATGGTTTGCGCGGACCCACGCAAGCCACCGACTTCTCCTCACTCCTACCTTCAGTCTTCTCTGCTTCTCTACTTCTTCTCCAAAATCTTCAATCCCCACAAATGAAGGGGGGAGGGGGTATTTATAGGCCTTCACACGTGCGAAACCTCAATTTTGGTGCCATGGGGCCCACTTTCCACTACTTGGATCTTTTACAGAGAACAAGCCCTGGAAATCAATTGAGCGAATCCGCGCAACTGATATTTTAGTTGTGCGGACCTGCACAATCAATATCTCTTGCGCGAACCCGTGCAAACCACCTCAAAGACACTTCGTTCTTCCTCTTTTTCTATTTTATTCCTACTTCTCAATCTTCTTTTACTTCAATCCTTTCTTCATTTTTTATGCCTCAACAACCGGCCCTTTCACTATTATCAATGTTTATCCTCATGGGGCTGTCGAGATTCGGAATCCAAATAATGGCAATGAGTTTAAAGTAAATGGACATCAATTAAAGCCATTTGTCAAGAATTTGATTCAGAGGACATGTCCATACCTCTGACGAATCCTGTGTACCAAGATTGATCTCCTAGTCTGACGGAGGTATAGGTAGGTTTACTGCTTTCAAAGGACTAGGGTAGTTTGCTTTCCAAGTTGCTCTAGGATAGTTTGTTTTTTGGTTTCACTCTTGTGCTGACCCACTTTCATGCTGAGATATCTTTGAAAAAAGCCTCTTGATTCCTTCATCAGGTACTCTCTTTTTATCACTTCTTCTTCATTTTCGTTGTCTCATGTGCATTGCATGCTTATATCTTTTACATTGAAGACAATGTAGATTTTAGGTTGGGGATGGGAGATTAGGTTACCTAATCAAATTTTCTTAGTCTTGAGCACAAATTGTGAAAATTTATTAAACATTTTCTGGAAATTCTTGTCAATTCGAAGTGATTTTGAAGGTCATCTTTGATTTAGAAGTATAAGACACGTAATGTTGGTAATTTATGACTCTTGGATTCAGTTAACTATTAGATTTGACAGTTAAGTTCAAATTAGAAATACATGATTAGAAGTTTTAATTGATTGAGTCATGATTTTACATGTCACATCTAGCTTACACATTAAGGTTTCAGTTTGATATTAAATTATTAACCTGGTAATCACTAATCATGGAAGGAACCAACCTTGGAAATTTTTTCATCATGTTAAAAGAAAAAAAAAAAAGAAGAATACCCAACTAAAAATAGTTGTGTTCGAAAACGACTACCTGTTAAAGATCCTTAAAAAGGTTGATATAACGTGAAGCCATCGATGGAAAAATCAAAAGCTAGAAGAATAAAAAGGCTGAACTATAAGGCAAGTTTCGGTTTAGGTTGGGTTATTCTGGAATACCCTTTTTTATTACCAATGATATCATGAAAATTGACGATTAGACCTTTAATTGTGATAAGTCAATTAAGGTTGCACTATACACCCATGGAAGTTAATGTTTAGAATTTTTCTAATTGATGGATTAATAATTTGAACTTGACTATGAAGTTTACGTGCTTGAGTCTAGGTGAAAGTAATGCCCAACATTCATGAATCTTATAATTCTATTGACTGGATTGTTTTTCAAAAATCACTCGAGTTATAGGAATTGTCCTATAATTCTTAAAATATTTTTTGTATACTTTGCTTGGGACTAGCAAAATGTTGGTTGGAGATTGTGTTGAGGGTCCAATATTGCATATTAGACCCCAGTCATTACTTGATTTTATGTACATGAAAATGTTTAACGTCCTATTTTAAGCATGTTTTTATTGCAAGGTGAATTTAAGAGCTTGGAGTAAAAAGGGATACTAAAGGCATGAATTTGATGCTCACAAATCACCAAGGTAAGGGATGGATCTTAGGAGACTGAGATCGAAGAATCTACAAAGATACAAAAAAAATCAAGTGATTAAAGTTAAAGGGGCCTGAAAGTCATCCTAAAATGCAAGATCAGAGGGTTCCCACTGTTCATTTGGCTCAAAACTTTATATCAGGCCTGAGGACCCTAAAGTAACCGTACATGTCAAAATTCAGCCATTGGATCTTTGTGCAAGTGGCCCAATAGACAGATAAGCTCATAAATCACTGATTTGGGGCTCACCTGATATCTGATATGCTTCAATTTTGGTCTCAACCCCTCAAATTAGATGACAAAACGGATGGACGGAGGGGATTTCACATGAGCATCACATTGGACCCCATGTACACTGGTGAGTGTGCACAGACGTGCACACCCGCACCGTACCGGATCAGAGATCCGGTCAAAGGGTCATCGACCTAATCCTTATCCCGTTTACGCACAGACAGCAGATGACAGCCCCTGGGATGCGTAATTGGCCACCACCATTGTCTCGATGGACGATCGGGACCGTCTATTCGATCCAGGGGGCGCCGACCGTACCCTTGGTGGCCTTTTGGTCCCAAACACGTGTACACATGCAGATCGCTGTCAAATGCAAGATGAACGGCGGGGTGATTTGGTATAGTGGGCCGCACCAAAACTCGACCAAAACCACCCCTTTTCGACTGAAATCTCGCCAGGAATCCAATGGACGGGGTGGCTTTGTAACATCCCGGATTTTTGCCAACCTGGGATTAGACGTCCTTAGGCAATGGGTCGCTCCTAACACCTTATTAACCTGTCAGAACTCAATCCCAAAGTCTGAAACCGCGTTTGAACCCATTTCCTTCACAAATCTCACCTTTCATCACCTCGTTCTTTAAATCCTTCTAAGTACTTTCACATTAAACACTATCTTAAAGTTTAGGTGATGAAGAACAATACTTAAGCTAAACATTACTACAAAGGACTAAGTATCACCTCAGACAGAAATTACTCTGGACTAAATCCTTTAGAAATTAGGTGAGAATTAGCCAGTGTTAAACTAGAGTACCTGTGAAATTATCACCAATAACTTTAAATACGATCTGCAAGACCCAAAACTTGTAGAATCATTGACGCTAGGTTACCCTAAAATATCTGGAGCATCACGAAACTCCGTATCAGATCTGGACCGCACGTCGGAAGTCCGATTAACAAGAAGTTAAGGAATTAGGACCGCCTTGCTAGATTTGACAACCATCTCGGAAATCAACTCCAGATAGTGTTCCAAGGCTATTCGCTTGAGCTTGAAGCGGGGAGTGTGAGAAATGTGAAATTAATTCAAAATAAAATAGAAATTTATGAAATCTGGGATATTTCCCCAAACATAACCATGTACTTGGAATCTCCGATCGAGATCCACTGACCGTTGAACTGAAACTGGTCGCCACGTGTGATCTGGGAATCCGACTGAAACAAAAACTTAACTAAACATAGATCCAGTGTTAGTGAGCTTAAGTCCGACCTTTGGCTCAAGGAGGCCCGCCAGAAGTCCTCCATTGAGCTGAAATAGGGTCACTTTGGTTATAACCTAAGTATACCTTGACCATAAGTCTATTTTAGTGAGTTTTTAGGCTATATAAGGACCTTAGAACCCTCTCTCTCACAGCCATACGAATTTGAGAGAAACCCTAGAGAGGGGAGAGAGAAAAGAGAGAGAAAGTGTGGGAGATGTGGGAGCATCTCCCTGCCTTGCTTCCCTGATGCTATCCATGCTTAACCGCTCCATTCTCATCGCTTTCCCTGCAATTCCGGCGTCATTTCTAGGTAAAAAATCCTAACCCTAATCTGATTTGGGGTTTTGATAGTTGTAGGTTATGAAATACCTAACCTATTCCGTTCTATAGGTCGCCAAACTGCCGAATACGAAAGCTTAGCAAACCTATCAACTTCGTTATGATTCTACGACAAAAGGTGCGGACTTTAGGTGTATAGGTTTTAGTTTTCAATGCTTTCAATGTCAGATAATGATAGATTCATGATCTGCATGCAATTGTACATGTACAAAGTGTTATCGGTTTTCCATTTCGATTAAAGATGAAGAATATGGAATTTTACATACTCTAGGTATTTGTAGAAAGTACCGTACACGTATAAATTTTGGAAATGTGTTTGCCATGATTATTTGTAGTATGAATATATTATATGTGGATAAAATACTCGTTTGGCGAAGGACTCGCCTTAATACATGTTTTGCTAATGCACACTATGTATGTTGAAAAGAGTGTACTTTAAGTGTTTGTGAAAATGACTGAATGAGTATAGAATTCTCATTCGTGCTCGCCACGACTAATTGTCATGGATATATGGTTTTCGTATTGGCGATACGCCCCTTTAACGAAAGGATTTGCCCTAAATCACACCACGGCCAATATACACTACATATGCTAAAACGTGTAGCCCAAGTGTTTGTGGAAATGACTGAATGAACGTGGAACTTGGATTCCTGCTTGCCATGACCATCTGTCGTGGGTGCACGCGTGTTATAATTGGGGTAACTCCCTAGTGAAAGGATTTGGCCTAATACCTATGTGATCAACATATGTCATGTATGTTGATGTATGTAGTCTAAGTGTTTGTTGAAACGTTTGAATTAGTAGTTAGTAAATTGTAATGTATAAGGGTGTTGAGATATGATTCTCAACTCCTTTAACTATGTGTATGATTTCCTTGGATAGTTGTGTGATTAGGAATTGAATATGTACAAACTCATGCTTGTGTTGTGCTTCATAACATGCTCAACTGATTGTATGATTTTTATCTATGTAATGCATATGTTTAAATTCATGTTTACGTTGTATGATCCGTCATGGGTGATGGGGGAGTGGAGCAACGAGTGCATACAACAGCCCTGGCAGCCCTAAACGGATAATATCAGACTTTGATTGTATGATTTGAATCTCGATCCATTACTGCTTTAACTATCTGAAATTGAATGTGATTGGGGCTATTGTATAGTCCAAGCAGTCGATAACGGGATCAAATTCGTGGCTGAGATTCATTTGCCACGTAGGATGCGTTTGACGAAACTGAGTCGTGCGTTGCTTGTCAGTAGTGGTTAGGCCACACGAAGTGCTTATGCACTTCATGTCGCACAACTCAACGGGCGCTCGTGCTAGTCGAGCTCGTCAAGTAACCCGATCTGTCTTATGTATGTTCACCGTGTTTGGACGCCTCTACTTGAACCTAGGGTACCAAACTTACCAGTGAAATCCCGTTAACCATGGTACCTCGATCCTCTAAGACTCATGAGACGGGCATGGTGGTATGGGACACCGTGGTCAAGCTGTCAGCCTACGCTGGGGCCACGTACCTCCCCGTAGTGACCAGTGACCAACCAGACTCGTGAGCCGATTATGGTGGTATGGGACATTATATTCGTGCTGCCGGCCTACATTGATAAGGTGATGGGGGAGTGGTGCAACGATTGCGAGCAACAGCCCTTTGTATTGACCTCGAGCATGCTCTAAATTTGTGGTGAGGCGACGAGTTTTGCCGCAGTGAATAGAGTATGAACTAGGCCTGTATCAATTTAGTGATAAACTGTTAAAAGGGTGATGGGGGAGTGGTGTAACGGTTTCGTGTAACAGCCCTAGCAGCCCTTGCAGTGACCTAGAAACACACCATCATATGAGATTAACTAGGACTGACGACCCTAGAATGGATCATGTTTGGGAATGATACAAGGGAGGTACCTTAGTTTTCCAATACTGCTGTTTGAAATAGACTAATAACAACTCGGTAATCATACTCATCATAGCATTGCATGTGCCTGGAAGATGTGGAGCACTAAGGGATGAAAGCATGCCGCGAACGTAAGATGGTGTCGCACGAGGGTGGTTTGGCAAGGGCATACATCATGACTACATTCCATACTTGCATTAACAAGAGTAGTTAGAATTGTTTGATTGTACTGTTTTATCATTACTGCTTGACTGAGTTGATAACATGTTAACCTATGCTTTATCGTTCCACTGAGTTGATCACTCACTCCCACATTACGAGACGGTGTTCCGAACACCCACCAGACTTTGTCTGATTACAGATGGCGACGCTACTCCTGAGGCGGAGCCGAACCTTTATGATGACAATGATGCTTGTTCGTATATGCTGTGTGCTGACAGCTTCATGCGAGCCGTGTCTTGATCGACGGGATTACAGGGATGTTGACTAAAGGGCCTTACGCATTTGGTACATTTTAGAATTGTACTTGTAATTCATTAACCTAGTAACATTATCACACTCTGGACACTCACCACTGTTTTTATATTATATATATTTATCACAGTCTTCCGCTTGCAATTTAACTGTCTCTGGAGTATAATATGCTGTTTTGGCTTAATCTCACTCATGTTCAATGCACTAATACAGACAACATTCAATCATCATTCATTTTGTTGCATAAGTGATGCGTTGGAACTCGGGAGTTGCTCGACCCCTGATTTTCAGGGTGTTACAGGATTTCTCCGAAACAACACTGTGGGCCCCACCGAGCATCTCAGCGCAAGAACTTTCACATGTATCGCACGTCTGGGAAAAATGGGATTTTCGTGCACTTGTATGACCACGATCGCAGTCGGATCGACGATCTGAACCATCCAAAAGCTTGGAAAGGGGGTCTTTAACCCAACCATGGAGCTAATCAGATCGTGGGATGATCTTCTAGCCAAAAATTCCATCCAAACGAAAATTGTTTTGCATTTTCCTGCTCACGCGGTATGCTGTGTAAAGAGCTGCGTAAAAGTTCCCTCCATCGACTCCAGCAGCCACCACCTCTTGTGGCTATAAAAGAGAGAGAGGCAGAGACGTGGAAATGGATCATGGGACGTGTGCAAGGAGGATAAAGAGAAGAGAGAGGAGAGAGAGAGAGAGAGAGAGAGAGAGAGAGAGAGAGAGAGAGAGAGAGAGAGAAAATGTGGCCGGCTGGGAGTTTCTTCCTTCTACTTCGATTTTTCTTTCCTTTTGATGTCATTTTTTTGCGATTTAGAACATCATGTCTATGATGAGCTAAACCTCTTAGCTAGGGCTAAGAGGTGAAGCTTGTAGCGTGATGGGGTGTTTTCTATGGCTTTGATTTATGTTTATTGAACTCTCCTTGCTTCTAGTTTGATTATATGGAATATTCATAGTGTCACGCCCCAAATTTAGAAACCAGGCTCACAAAATTCCTGATCGCTGAATCCAGTGCCGACAGCCTCCATAGTACCCCCTTCTCGGCGTCCAACGCCCATACGCCAGATTCTGATTTTGGGATCCTACAAGGAGGATTTTTCGATGTACATTTATCTCATAAGAAGCATAACCACAAGTTTACCCAAATCACAAAGGCAACATCATCATCATCATATATCCACTAATATAAATCATTTGAATACAATACTGAAAGGGAAATACATATATCGAAAATCAAAGCTCCAGAAGACCACTGCGCGCTCCAAGCTCAATGCTGCTACGACCTAATGTCACCTACACGCATCTATCGTGCATAAGCTTATAGAAAGCTTAAAGGGTAGTGTAAGTGTGTGCGCAAGGTAAGTGTCAAGTATACAATATCAGAGCAATGCGGAAACATGCTGGTAAGTCCATAAATACCATTAGCCTTATCTAGGCTATGTGATACAAAAATGTAATAAACCAATATCATATACTAAAGAAGTAATGCAATATGCAAATCCTGATGAGTCCACGAATGCCGTCATCCTCATCTAGGCCATATAAATGCAGAAACGTAGCAACCCAGAATACCATATGCCGCGGATGTAATGTAATATGCGGTGCGAATGAAATGACCAAGCTGGAGAGTGAAATCAGGATGATAGTACGTAGTATCTCAGGCTACGGGGTCCATCACAAGGGACTTCTATCCAAACCAGTCTCATACCTAAATTTGGATAGATAGACTCAATGTGGTAAACTCCTGACCTTGAGTTGGTCGTGCGCCCCAACTGAAATCCTAGCCATTACGAAGGTACACATATCAATTAGTTGCGAACCACCAGCCCGAGTGGATAGTGAATGAATGAATGAATGAGTAAAATGCTGACTATACAAATCCTGCTCAATAAGTCCACATATCAGTATTGTACATCTTTGGAATCATAACCGGGGTTTAGTTCACTCAACACGTGATTGTCACCCAGTGGATGCGCAAGCATGTAAGTGGAAAGAGACTTCACTATCTGCCTGGCTAATAATCAGCCAATATCTACCCGGCACGTCGATAGCGGACCAATTTACTAGCTGGCCAAACTTAGCCAGTTATTCTGTAACGCCCTGAAAATCGGGGGTCGAGCATAAACTCAACTCCCGAGTTCCAGAACATCACTTATGCAACAAAATGAATGATGATTGAATGTTGACTGTATTCGTACATTGAACATCAGTGAGATTAAGCCAAAACAGCATATCATACTCCAGAGACAGTTAAATTTGCAAGCGGAAGACTGTTATAGATAGATAAAATATATAAACGATGATGAGTCTCTAGAGTGTGATAACATTCCCAGGTTAAATAATTACAAGTACAGTTCTAAAATATACCAACTGTGAGGAAGTGTAATGTCTCCTGTCCCAAGTACCATAGCCCCGTCAATACAATATCAGGTCTTCATTGACCTGCTAGAGAGATACAGATAGGAGAACTCCTCCTATCATCATAGAAGTAGTCCGGCTCCGCTTCACAAGCATCGCCATCACCTGAAACTCAACAAATCTGGTTGGCGTGTACAACACCGTCCCGTAACGTGGGAGTGAGTGATCAACTCAGTGGAACAGTAAAGCATAGGTTAACATGTTATCAACTCAGTCAAGCAATAATGATAAAGCAGTACAATCAAACAATTCTAACTACTCTTATTTAATGCAAGTATGAAATGACATGATGTATGTATGCCCTTGCCAAACCACCCTCATGCGACATCATCTTATGTTCGCGAATGCATACTCCCTCGGTGCTCCACATCTACTAGGCACATGCGGTGCAATGATGCGCATGATTTTCGAGTTGTTATTAGTCCGTTTCAAACAGCAGTATTGGGAAACTAAGGTACCTCCCTTGTATCATTCCCAAACATGATCCATTCTAGAGTCGTCAATCCTAGTTAATCTCATACGATATTATGGTTTGAGAGGCATAGCAAAGGCATCGCAAAGGGCTCGTCACCCGTCAGCACGGATACAGATCTCACCGTATGCGGCTCAATTGCTGGCCGTCAGCTCGAGTACAGGTCTCACCGTACTCGGCTCAATCACTAGCCGTCAGCTCGAGTATAGGTCTCACCGTACTCGGCTCCACTCATACACTAGTTGCTATGAAAGACTCGTCACCAATCACAGACCTTGGAGTATACTCGAAGATACTACAGAGGACTCGTCGCCCGTCAGCACGAGTACAGGTCTCACCGTACTCGGCTCTCGCCGTAAGTATCGACAGCTCGAATACAGCGTC
Organism: Magnolia officinalis; assembly: GCA_021015155.1. NCBI lineage: Eukaryota > Viridiplantae > Streptophyta > Magnoliopsida > Magnoliales > Magnoliaceae > Magnolia > Magnolia officinalis. The sequence goes on from JAJHSJ010000001.1 coordinate 58,144,056, forward strand.
CCATACCACCGTATTCGGCTCACGAGTTTGGTTGCGCAATGGTCACTACAGGGAGACACATGGCCCCAGCGTAGGCCGACAGCTCGACCACGGTGTCCCATACCACCATGCCCGGCTCATGCGTCTTAGCGGATCGAGGTACCATGGTTAAAAGGGATTTCACTGGTAAGTTTGGTACCCTAGGTTCAAGCAAGCAGTAGCGTCCAAACATGGTGAACATACATAAGACAGATCGGTTACTTGACGAGCTCGGCTAGCTCGAGGCACAACAAGTTGAACGACATGAAGTGCATAAGCACTTCGCGTGGCCAACCACTATCGTCAACCGAAGTACGACTCGGGATCGTCGAACACATCTCACGTGGCAAATGAATCACAACCACGAATTCAATTCTGGTACCGATTGTCTGGACTATAATCATAGCCCCAAACATAATCAATTGCAGATAGGTAAAGCAGTAATGGATCAAGATTCAACTCATACAATCAAGGTCTGGTATTATCCGTTTAGGGCTGCCAGGGCTGTTGCACGCACTCGTTGCTCCGCTCCCCCATCACCCATGACGGATCATACAACGTAAATATAAATTTAAACATATGCATTACATAGTAAAAATCATAAAGCAGTTGAGCATGTTATGAATCACAACACAAGCATGAGTTTGTACATGTTCAATTCCTAATCACACAACTATCAAAGGAGATCATACACATAGTTAAAGAGGTTGAGAATCATATCTCAACACCCTTATACATTACAATTTGCTAACTACTACTCATTCAGACATTTCAAGAAACACTTAAACAAACATACATCAACATACATGACATATGTCGATCACATAGGCATTATGCCAAATCCTTTCACTAGGGAGTTGCCCCAATCATAACACGCGTACACCCACAACGGATAGTCATGGCAAGCAGGAATCCAAGTTCCATATTCATTCAGTCATTTCCACAAACACTTGGGCCACACATTTTAGCATATATAGTGTATATTGGCCGTGGCGTGATTTAGGGCAAATCCTTTCGTCAGAGGGGTATCGCCAATACAACAATCATGAATCCATGACAATTAGTCATGGCGAGCACGACTGAGAATTCTATACTCATTCAGTCATTTTCACGAACACTTAGAAGACACTATTACAACATACATGGTGCATGTAAGCAAAACATGTATTAGGGCTATCCTTTAGCCAAGCGACTATTTTATCCATGTATAATATACTACTATAGCAAATAATCATGATACATACATCTCCAAAATTTATACGTATACAGTATTTTCTAGAATACACAATTTCAACATACATAGTGTATATAAGTAAAACATGTATTTAGGCGAATCCTTTCGCCAAATAAGTTTTATCCATATATCGTATCCATACAACAAATAAACATGTCAAACACATTTCCCAAAAATATACGTATACCGTACTTTCTACAAATACCTAGAGTATGTAGAATTCCATATTTTCATCTTTAATCGAAACGAAAAACAGACAGCACTTTGTACATGTGCAATTGCATGCAGATCATGAATCTATCATTATCTGACATTGAAAGCGTTGAAAACCATAACCTATACATCTAAAGTCCGCACCTTTTGTCGTAGAATCGCAACGGAATCGATAGGTTTGTCTAGCTTCCGTATACGGCAACTAGGCAACCTAGAGAAGGAAATAGGTTAGCTATTTCATAACCTACAACTATCAAATCCCCCAAACAGGTTAGGGTTAGGGTTTATTACCTAGAAATGACGCCAAATCACCGGGAAAGCGACAAGAATGAGGTGGTTAACCACCGATAGCTGCAGGGTAGAGCGGCAGGGAGATCTTCCACAATCCCACACTTTCTCCTTCTTTTCCCTCTCTCAAATCTCAAATTCGTATGGCTGCCATGAGAGAGGGTTTAAGGTCCTTATATAGTCTCAAAACTCACTGAAATAGACTCGTGTTCAAGGGGTACGACTATTATAGGTATTTTTGGCACTTTTCCAGCTCAAAAGAGGGTTTCTGGTGGCCCTCCTTGAGCCAAACGTCAGACTTAAGCTCTCAACACATGGATCTACGTGGGATTACGCTTTCGACTCGATCGGATTCCCAGATCACACGTGGCGGACCATTTTCAGTTCAACGGTCGGTGGCCCACGATCCGAAATTCCAAGTACATGTAAATGTTCCTGAAATTTTCCTGATCCGAGGGTGTAATCTGGTCTGATTCTGACGGTTTGGTTGCTTAATACTGATCCGCAAGCGAATGGTGTCAGATCACTATTCCAGATATTTATTTTGTAAAGGAAAGAGTGATTTTCACACTCCCTCGCTCCGGATTCAAGCGAATGGCCGTGGGACATCGACTGGACCTGATTTTCGAGGTGGTTGTCAAGCCCAGTGAGGCGGTACTAGTTCCTTAACTTCGTGTTAATCGGACTTCCGATGTGCGGTCCAGACCTAATACGAAGTTTCAAGTCATTCCCGAGAGTAGCCGGGTAATGAGTTTGATCCTAAACTTTAGGGTAACCTAGAGTCAATGTTTTTGCAAGTTTGGGTTTTGCAGATCATATTTAAAGTGATTGGTGCTAATTTCACAGGCACTCTAGTTTAACACTAGCTAAATCTCACTTAATTTCTAAAGGGTTTAGTCCTGTAAGATTTTTGTCTGAGGTGGTACCTGGGCCTTTGTAGTTTGTATATAAAGTGATCCAAGGTATACTACTTAGCTAGTTTAAGATAGTGTCTAGGGTGAAAGTACTTTGAAAATTTAAGGAGCAATGTGGTGAAGGATGGGATTTGTGAAGGAAATGGATTAAGGAGCGATTTTAGACTGTGGGATTGAGTTTTGACAAGTTGATAAGGTCTTAGGATCGACCCATTGCCTAAGGACGTCTAATCCCAGGTTGGCAAAAATCCGGGATGTTACCATCTACCCCCCTTAAAACAAAATTTCGTCCCCGAAATTGGCTAAGGGTAATAAGGGAAGATTTCTATTATTTCACTTGCCTAAGACTTATTGATTCCAAGTTTCTACGCGTGTAGGGTTATACCAGCTGGTTCAGTTTAGTCTACCCCCTTAAAACTTATTTCTCTATCCATTTCTCATACCCTGATGGTTTGCTACAATTTATTTCTATGTCCTATTTGGAGTCTTGACGACAATTCCAGCAATTTAGAGCAAGATAGTTGTTTTTATTGTTTGACCAACACGGAGAGGCGTTATGGTGGGCTTAATCCCGATACATCGATCATCTACCGGGCCAGGGTAGGAAGCTCATCGTATCCCTTCCGAATCCTGGTGGATCCTGGTTTTCTGCTCGGCCAAGCAGTGAGTCCATTGGTAGTCACCCAGGATTGAGAATTGGGTCAAGCCGCGAATGTTTCGCAGTTGTATATTTCAGTAATTCCGTAGTCCAATCACTCTAGAAACGTAGGGAGTGTCCACCACAGGAAGGTTCAAGTTGTCTATTTCTAGGTTGCCCTTTTGGTCTTAGTCTAAGAGAGTCATCGTTATTATCTATGTCGAAGGAAATGGTGAATCAAATCTTACTAGATCATCCTAAAACGGTTCCTTATAGTAGAACTTGCTAGGGCTTCTATAATGTTCGTACTCAATGAGCACCGTTTCGATCCTGGGCCAGTGGGGTAGGGTCCACCATGTTTCCGCTGTGCCACCCAGATCAAAGAGGTGTATTAGGTGACCTAACTAGATTGGGCTCATAATGTTCTACCCCCCTTAAAATTTTAATTTCACCCTCAAGGCTTAAGAGCTATGTCCTGATCCGTATGTCGGAACAAGGTGTAATTTATAACCTATCCTTGGCATGAAATGGGAAATACATTGGTCTGCCTTTCATCGACGATGTGTACTAGGGCATTGATACCTATGGGTATCGAGAGGAGCTAAAAATGATGGGTAATGTGGTTGATGTCAGGGGCAGGTGTGAGTTTGAGGCAAGATGCCTAATTCTACCCAGGGGTTTTGTCGCGGTCCAGACTTATCCTTTAATGATGTCTGGCTTAACAGGCAGGCTATCTTTCTACGTTCATAAGCACAATATGTATGCCGACGGGCATGTGGATTTGAGACCTAATTCCTAACTAATTGTTGCCCATTTGGCTAATTCCTTAGGGCCTAAAAGAAAATCTCTATTGGCTATATGTTCTTAACACTTCTCGAAGACGAAGTTATAAACTTTAGTTGTAAGTGGTCGGGCCAACACGGAGTGTTGTGTAGTGGGTCTGAGTCGGATACATGGACCTCCTGCCTAGCTAGAACAGAAAGTTGCCATATCATTTCTTAATCCTAGTCGATCCCGACCTTCTGCTTGATCAGAGCATAGGGTTCATTGGTCACTACCAGGATTGAGAATTCGATTCAAACCGTGAATACCTCGCTTATATGTAGTTTCTCTACTCCGTGTTCCCGATTGTACTAAGTCCTTGAGAAGGAAATTCTAAGGGATTTATTGATTGGACCTAACATTGAATCCAAGGGATATATAGGTTTTATGTAATCGTGAATAGTTTCTACGTCAAACAAGCTCCCTAAGAGTTACTAAGGAAGCCTAAAGTATTAAGGGGATTCAACAACGGAATGGGGTCTCGCTCCAACCTATCAAGCCACTAACTACGTTTATCACTCAATTATCTTAGCATTGTTAGTCGTTTACATTTCTTAGTCTAATCAGTACCCTAGTCTTAATTTAGGAGTAGCGGAAATCCATAGGTGAGTCCAAAGTCTATGCTTATACGCTAGATGATTTCACTTCATTTCTAATACAAGGAAAGGTTTTATCACTTAGGGTCAAAGTTGTCTAATTGGAACTGAGTTGCCTGTAGTTAAATTTAACTACTACGCCCAAGAATTTCACATATGCTCATACTAGCTAAGAGGATCCTAAGGTTCACATTATTAATTTGTTGGATTTCCTCAACGGTCAGGTCTGTCGAAATCTAGGAGTACTGCTCTAAGTCCAAAACTCCAAGGGTCTATTTGTCAATCAACCATTTACTCCAAAAGCTTAAGCTATCAGAATGCGGTGGGTCAACGTATATCAAGGGACTTTATCACTTCAATACTATTTGACCAATGGTCTTAAGTTGTATTAAAATGGGACTGTATTGCTAATCCCACTTCGGGATTGGGAATGGCATTTGGCAGGAGGGTGGGGGTGGGATTAAAATTACTTTATAGGCTTTGGAAAATGAGCATTGTGTTGGGAAGGGTGAGATGGGATTCCAAATCCCAGGATAATGAATTTCTAAGTGAAATTTGGAAGGACAACTCAGAGTTTACGTTTAATTGCATACATTCCAAACCTAGTATCGGAAACCATGGGATACACTCAATCTAGGGACCATACCTTACACATATATTTATTATTACTTTTCAATTCCATCCACCTAATCGCACTTAATGCAATTTGGCCGAATGGGCCCTAAACGTCCTCAAACATAAAACATTCTACCAACTACTACACCCATCAACATGAAAACGTAAACACCCAAAGGTGGTAATCCTCTTTCCCATGAGAGAGAGAAAGGTGGACATTGAGAAACTAGCCGTAATGGCCTCGAATAAGGCCATGGAAAGTAAAGAAACGGAGAGAAAAGGCTGGAGTTTTTGGTTCTCCACGAACTTGAGCCTCAACAGGGTTTGTAGAGGCCCAACAGTCAGGGAAATGAAGATGGAAAAAAGGGAGAAATGGATGGGTTGAGAGGTATGTACGTTTTCGAGCTCCAAATGGGGCATGTAAAAGCCCAAATGAAAGGAAACAGAAAGGTAGAGGGTAGGTGTACTGTGAACAATGGAAGGGAGTGGGTGATGACCGAAAATGGGAAATGAGATGATTGGAGTGGCGATTTGAAGAGAAAACAGTAAGAATAGGAGGAAAAGAGAGATTGGAGGGGCATTTGAGAGAGAGGGGAGCTCCAGCCCCTAAAATCCCAATCTCCAGCCAATTTCACACGTGTCAGGGGGTAGGGGAGGTCGGGCCGACCAACCCCAGCCCCGGACCCACCTCAGATGGGCCACCGGACCGCGGTCTGCCTTGGCCGGAACCACGCCGCCGTGGTGGGGCCGTGTTCTCTGTGGTCCCAAGGTGCCAAATGTACCCTGGTTCGACCCTGGGTCCCATCGGATTTAAGTGGGGAGGCCCCCGACTCCGATTCGCTCCATTTCGGGTAGTTTCAGGATAATCGGACGTAACTTGCAATCCGGATTGAGTTATCTGACATAAAATATATGAATTTGGGGTAGAACGAGCTAATGAAGCCAACCAATCTCACTATGCTGGGTTGCACAGCCCGGAATTGTGAGAAAACCCTCCGATTGACGGTTATTTCCCCGCTTCAATTTCGTTTTGCTAAAAATGGTAGTTTTAGTTTAATTACTCTTCATCGGTCAAGCTTTAGGAGTTACATCCATTGTGAAAAGGGCTTGGAATAATTAGGAGAACGGTTTGGTGAAGCCAAATAGGACACTTACTATTTTTTTGCTGAAAACCTTACGCACTTAGTAGACATCACGACCCTATAATAAGTCGCGAATTCTAGGGGTTTTAGTCGTAGTTTGTCTCTGATTTCCTTCCCATTACTTGGTATCCCTGTTTAAAGGGTTGTAAACTCGTTTTTAGTCATTCATTAATCAGTTTCGAATTTATTAGAATTTATTTCTATTTTCTGCTTTCTCCTCTTGTAGATTCGAGAAGTCTCTGGGAGGAGTCCAGAGAAGCTCCAAGGATTCGGAGTAGTAGTTATCCTCATCACGTTTATCGCACATTTTATTGATTCTCAATGATTGGGATGAGGTGGATTGTGATCTACACCCTTCACTAGACAACCTAGAAATGTTTTAAGGTCGACCCGTGCGACCATGGTTGAATACATACTCGATTTCGGCGTTCGTTTTCAATGAACTTCGCCAATTGGCGAAATCGGGATACCTATGACTGTTTCTACATCCATCGTCCTCCCTCCTAAGTTAGAGTGCGTCAGAGTGCGTCGTGTGACCATAACCCAGGCCTGGTTTAATCAAAATCATGCTTTGATACCATCTTGTAACGCCCTGAAAATCGGGGGTCGAGCATAAACTCAACTCCCGAGTTCCAGAACATCACTTATGCAACAAATGAATGATGATTGAATGTTGACTGTATTCGTGCATTGAACATGAGTGAGATTAAGCCAAAACAGCATATCATACTCCAGAGATAGTTAAATTTGTAAGCAGAAGACTGTGATAGATAGATAAAATATATAAACAATGATGAGTATCCAGAGTGTGATAACATTCCCAGGTTAAATAATTACAAGTACAGTTCTAAAATATACCAATTGTGAGGAAGTGTAATGTCTCCTGTCCCAAGTACCATAGCCCCGTCAATACAATATCAGGTCTTCATTGACCTGCTAGAGAGATAGAGATAGGAGAACTCCTCCTATCATCATAGAAGTAGTCCGGCTCCGCATCACAAGCATCGCCATCACCTGAAACTCAACAAATCTGTTGGCGTGTGTGTACAACACCATCCGTAACGTGGGAGTGAGTGATCAACTCAGTGGAACAGTAAAGCATAGGTTTAACATGTTATCAACTCAGTCAAGCAATAATGATAAAGCAGTACAATCAAACAATTCTAACTACTCTTATTTAATGCAAGTATGAAATGACATGATGTATGTATGCCCTTGCCAAACCACCCTCATGCGACATCATCTTACGTTCGTGAATGCATACTCCCTCAGTGCTCACATCTACTAGGCACATGCGGTTGCAATGATGCGCATGATTTCGAGTTGTTATTAGTCCGTTTCAAACAGCAGTATTGGGAAACTAAGGTACCTCCTTGTATCATTCCCAAACATGATCCATTCTATGGTCATCAATCCTAGTTAATCTCATACGATATATGGTTGAGAGGCATAGCAAAGGCATCACAAAGGGCTCGTCACCCGTCAGCACGGATACAGATCTCACCGTATGCGGCTCAATTGCTGGCCGTCGCTCGAGTACAGGTCTCACCGTACTCGGCTCAATCACTAGCCGTCAGCTCGAGTATAGGTCTCACCGTACTCGGCTCACTCATACTCTAGTTGCTGTGAAAGACTCGTCGCCAATCACAGACCTTGGAGTATACTCGAAGATACTACAGAGGACTCGCGCCCGTCAGCACGAGTACAGGTCTCACCGTACTCGGCTCTCGCCGTAAGTATCGACAGCTCGAATACAGGTCCCATACCACCGTATTCGGCTCACGAGTTTGGTTGCGCAATGGTCACTACAGGGAGGCACATGGCCCCAGCGTAGGCCGACAGCTCGACCACGATGTCCCATACCACAATGCCCGGCTCATGCGTCTTAGCGATCGAGGTTACCATGGTTTAAAAGGGATTTCACTGGTAAGTTTGGTACCCTAGGTTCAAGCAGTAGCGTCCAAACATGGTGAACATACATAAGACAGATCGGGTACTTGACGAGCTCGGCTAGCTCGAGCGCACAACAAGTTAACGACATGAAGTGCATAAGCACTTCGCGTGGCCAACCACTATCCTCAAC